>SOPF01027880.1:244192-283799 GCA_012979155.1 Hypericum perforatum
AGAGAGAGAGAGAGAGAGAGAGAGAGAGAGAGAGAGAGAGAGAGAGATTGTTGGTGGCTTTGTGATGTGATGTGGCTGTCCGACAGTAACTATGCACCGACAGATCCTTCGGACACTACGGTCAAAGGTTTGCTAGTCTAGTTTTTCTCGTATTTGTTTATTTTTTAATTTTAAATTTAATCAATTTGACTTAAATTTTTCAGATTTTAAATAATTAAACTTTATTTTTTTCTAGGTAAAAAAATTTTTCCTCGCGAAAAATAGGATTTGAGTCACAAACTCTTTAAATGGGATTTGGATTTGGTGCTGGACCCGCGTTTCCAGCACCATGCTGGACACGCGGATTCGGTGGTTGGAACATCCGGATTCGATGGTTGTTTTTTATTTGATGGTTTGTATGTATGTCTGATTCAATGGTTTATATATTGTGATTCGATGGTACGGTATGCATGATTCGATGGTATAAAATGTCTCATTCAATGGTTTGACATCCGATTCAATTGTTTGTATATTGTGATTCGATATTTTTATATATTATGAGTCGATGATATGATATGCTTGATTCAATGGTATAAAATGTTTGATTCAATGGTTTGTATATTGAGATTCGATGGTATGGTATGCATGATTCAACAATATAAAATATCTGATTCGATAGTTTATATATTGTGATTCGATGGTATGGTATGCATGATTCGATGGTATAAAATGTCTGATTCAATGGTTCGATGGTATAAAATATCTGATTCAATTGTATGCATGATTCAATGGTTTATATATTTGTGATTCGATGGTATGGTATGCATGATTCGATGGTATAAAATGTCTGATTCGATGGTATAAAATGTTTGATTCGATGGTTTATATATTGTCGAATCACAATATACAAACTATTGAATCGGATGTCAAACCATTGAATGAGACATTTTATACCACCGAATCACAACACATCATACCATCGAATCATAACACACCATACCATCGAATCAGACATACATACAAACCATCGAATAAAAAAACAACCATCGAATCTGGGTGTTCCAACCACCGAATCCGCGTGTCCAGCATGGTGCTGGAAACGCGGGTCCAGCACCAAATCTGAACCCCTTTAAATGAGGTATAATCGATAATTGTACTATCTATCATAAGTTGATATGTTCCATTTTATAGATAAGTACTGAACTTGGTTTAAGGTTTCTTCTCTTTATCGAAGCAAAAACACTCTCGTCAGCCTACAGATTGTAGAAGAGGTTTTATCTTCTTGGAAGATCTTATCTTCTCCATCAAACTCAAAATTATATAGACTGTCATCTTAGTATTAATCGTTAGCTACTATTTTGGTTACATGGTTTGTTAGCTTTTATATAAGTATTACTACTCGTAAAAAAACTAGTGAAAAAAATATTTACATCATAATACCAAGTGAAATGCATCTTAAATGTGTATATAAATATAACTACAATAGGTGTCAAATGAAAATGCATCCCGGTGAATCCTACCCAAATTTAGTTATTCTAGATTATTATACTTATTGCTCCCTTTATTCTAAAAAAAAAATAAATTTTTTTTTAGAATCCTAATCTATTACAATTCTATTACAATTGTCAAGGTCGAACTTGGACTTCACCCCACCCCATCCCACCCCACCCCACCCAAATACCGCTAGACCAAATGGTCATTCGACTAAAAAAATAAAAATAAAAATAAAAATAACTTTGATAGCTATGTTATGTTTATCACTACTTAAGTCTTTGATTTATTGTGATGCGTGCACGAAGCAGACAAACATGAATGAGCTCCGATAATCTGTTCGATCGATTCTACCATATCCTTGAAAGGCGGCATTATGACAAAATCCAGGATGTATCACAAACAACTTCCTGGTCCAAAAAGAATTAGAGAAGCATAACAACATCTCCCCTGTGACCAAAATATGACAACAATGAATGGAATGCACACACCCCCTATCTCTATGAGACCACACTCACAAGGCTTACTAAGCCTACCTTATTTTGAGAGTGAAAGAGGAGAAAGAATATGAATGTGTTGAATACAACTCTCGGACTTTCAACCCTCGATTTGGTTCGAGGAGTTTTGCATAACCGGTAAATCGTCAGGCCAATCGGCATAGATTGTATTCAGTTTCTTGTGGTTCAACTTCGGGAAGCACCTTTTGCCCAAGCCTTCTTCGGTTGAAGAATATACATTCATGCTCTTCCTTGGAGATGTATTACCGGGAAGTAAAGAAGGTTGCTTCGTCAGAACTGGGCCTGCATTTCCTACCTCCCCACTGGAAACTTGCAGTTCTGCAATCCACAGAGACAAAATTACCAGCGAGTCACCGACAGTGAACACGAAAGCTTTCCAAACAAATGAATCAGAGCCAATATTCGAATTCATTGATAACCCATTGTCCACATGAAAATTAGAACCTAGAGGGCGAAGCAAAAATAAGCTGCAACACAGGAGATTTGAGATTATCCATGTGAAGACAAACCTAAACTGACCAATCTAAAGGAAAAAAAAAACAGATAGAGATGCATACACTTTCAAATTCTGCATTTCATCTGTATGCAATTGTAAAATTATGCATTTCATAAGAGTTGCAATAGAAGTTGCATGTATCAACAATTTCATGACTCATTTTTTCTCACCACTCGCATGAGATTGCAACATTTATACTGACTACCACGAGGACAGAGAAGTGCTTACAAACTATAAAAACTACCAAAGAGAAGCAAAGCGGCCAGAACAATTAAGCAGACAGCAATCCAACTAAAGCAGTTCCAGTGAATCATACCCGCTAGTCCATGAGCGAAGTGACATTTATCACTAAATGGGCAGTGACCAGTAGTCTCAAACTTGGTACACAACCTGGTCTTCCAATATACAGGTTTCGTGTTTGCTCTAGCAGCATCAAAACCAGGGTTGATCACGGACCTGTTAACATCACCAGCCACGACAAAGGCACCATTGTTCCCATGTCCCATTGGAGGCGGCCCTGAAGTACCAATACTAATGGCAGAGTTCTCCCTGGGATTATCTCTGTACCTAACCATTTCCTCCCTGGAATTCTCTCTGTACTCCCTGAACTTCGACGGAAATTCATGCAGGAAGCTGCACCTATCACCATAAGGGCACTCCTCTCCGTTAATAAACTTCTTACACAACTTCATCTTGTGGATTATTCTCTGGTCATCTTCCCAATTCCCCGTTAGCCTATCCTCCTCACTGCAAACATTGGCACCCGTGATTTCTTGCCAATTGGGAGGTGCTTGCCTCAGGTCATGCATCCCATGAGCAAAATTGCAATTCTCACCATTCCTACAAGCATCCATCTTAAACTTGGCACAGAATCTAGTCTTAAAAAATATGTTAGCTGTCCCGCGATTGACGGGAACACTATGCGGAGTGGGCGCCCTAGAGCTAACAGATTGGCCATTGATGTTGTTGCTGCTGGCATCATCAAAGACTCTTGGCCTCTTTAGTGGAGGGTGTTTTTGATCATATTCTGATGATATGTCCGAATGTTCGTCGCCATTCGATTGGACTTGCGGCCGGATACCAATTACATCGCTGCCAGGTATATATTGATACTGCTGAGGCATCAGAGGCTGCCTAGAATCAATGTAGCTCATGTTTGGGCACTTCTAACTGAAATTAAACCACAAAGCACAAACAATTTCTTCAATAAACGTGTCAAACTGTCAACCATTCTTGAACAGAAGAAACATTCAATCTCCAGACCCTCAACATGTCCAGGAACCCAGATGGAATTTTTCCCAAATTGACCAAAAAGACATCATCTTTTCGATCAAACAACATGATCAAACCAGATAAAAGATTATACCAAGATAAATTTAATCAAAAGCTTATGCCAAGATAAACATATTGGCCATTCTTGAACAGAAGAAACAGTCGATTTCCATACACGATCAAACATCAAATACAACATTTTTTCAACATGTGGTGGAAAATTCTAAATACCCAGATGGATTTTCTCCCAAACTGACCAAAAAGACACCATCTTTTACACAATCAAACAACATGATCAAACCAGACCAATTTTTTTTTTACCAAGATTAACTAAAATCACAAAAAAAAAAACTTGCAATGAAATTAGAGCTTACTTGAGACAATTGATCAAAAGATTACGAGAAAACGATATCAATCTGAGATATGAGGAATTGGGCTGATGTCTAAGAGTCAATAGAGATTAAAGTTCAAAACTTTAGAATTTTTATTTATATTTAAAGAGACATTAGAAGTCCAAAGGACGGTCAAAAACCCTAGCCGCCAAAATTCTTTTGCGTTCTAAACCTTGGGTTGAAAAACCCTAAAGGCCAGAGTGTTCTTAAGGCGGCTAAAACCCTTCCAATTATAAGAAGAGAGAAAGCCCTTTCCTTCTCTTTCGCCTTTTCGGTTATGACAACAAGTCCTGAGATCGTATTTTTATACGCTCCCCAAGGCGGCGGCAAATTTTGCCCTCACACGTGCGCCTGCCCCCCTTGCACGTGCGGTTCTTTCTCCCTGTTTTGGCTACGAGTCTTATGACAAGAGCTCCACTAAGAGCCTGGGACATGGTTCGAAACGTTTTTTTTTTAGGATTCTATGTTTCATCAATGTTTTTAAACTTCGTGACCAAGTACTAAAGCATAAAAGAGCCACAGTTTGCAACGACTTCGCCCCTTTAAGCGTGGTTATCGAATGTCTTATTATTTTGTTGAAATGTTTACATTATTTACAAATATTGAATATGAATTAATGACTCTCAAATCTCAATCTAAACAATAATAATCTTTTAACCGTTGGAATGTGAGTAGCGGAAGTGGAAACAAGATATATTAGGAGGGAGAAAGAGAAGAAGTAGAAGAATTGAGTAGAAGAAGAAGATTTTAGGAGGGAAAATAAGTTGTTGGTCTTTATAGAGTAATTTATGAATTATATTTATCGTAGAAGTTATTGTCTTTTATAGTTAGCTGAGTAATTATTTCTACTCTCGTTCTCGCCAAGAGTATAACAGATGTATAACTGTTTTACCGGTTATCAATCGGTCTAATCTAATAAATTAGTATGTAAAATTAACTTAATTGTTGATCAAATACAATAAAACTTCTCTATTATGAGGGAGAAATTGAAGAAGAAAAAGAAGAATTGAGTAGAAGAAAATATTAGGGGGAAAAAAATTGTTGATCTTTAATGACTAATTTCTCAATTACAAGTTATCGTCTTTTATAGTTAGCTTAGTAACTACTTCTACTCTAGTTTCCGCCAAGAGTATAACAGATGTATAACTGTTCCAACCGTTATCAATCAGTCTAATTTAATAAATTAGTATGTAAAATTAACTTAATTGTCGATTAAATACAATAAAACTTCTATATTATGAAGGAGAAAGAGAAGAACAACAAGAAGAAGAGTTGAATATATTATGGGGAAAATAAGTTGTTGATCTTTATTGAGTAATTTCTGAATTACAAGTTATCGTTTTTTATAACTAGCCGAGTAACTAATTATGCTCTAGTTCTTGCCACGAGTATAACAGATATAAAACTACTATACCATTCGCTTTGTTTTCTCCAATTCAACTAGTTGCCACATATAGATCTGGATATGGATCAATTGATCTAATCTAATAAATAAATATGTAAAATAAAATTATTTTTTGAGATCCTATTCTAATACCTATTCTATTACAACGTGCCAGGAATCGAATCCTGGACTTCCCAAACCCCTCCCCACCCTTATGCCTCTGGATCAAAGGTCACCGGGCAAATATGTACAATTAATTTAATTATGAGTCAAATATAGTAAAATTTTCTATTATGATATCTTTGAAATCAGAAATTAATATTATTTACAGAAATTATTACATAAGAAAAATTTATATTTTTTTGACAAAAATATTAAAATTAAAACTTTGAGCACAAAATATGTAAATGCAAAAAAAATATCGTGATTATATTGAAGTCATCAAAAGTCTAGACTTATAACATTATTTAATGCTACCACAATACGATAATTGCAAGGATCATTTTGAAGCTTGTTAAGAAGATAAAGATAGATGTCAAAATTATCAAATAAAAAAGTAAATCAAAGTTATTATCTTAAAATATATTTTGAATTAAAAAATATATAAAAATATATACATTTATTGAAAATATCACTTCGTACAAATATTGATACCATAATTCTATAGTTATTTTTTTAAAAAAGTTATTAATTATTACGAGATAAAAATTGTTATCAGAAGAAATCATTTTATAATATTTTATTATACGATATCTCAATTGTCATTTAAATTTTGGGATAAAAATGAACGGTTCTGACCGGTGTTGCGGTTAGACCGATCCAATCACAATAGTTTCTCGTTAGACAAATTAAAAGTATCTGTTACGGAGTAGATACTTTAGCACCTAATTTGTCTGGATATTGTTCACTATGGTATACAGTGACATTAGATTAGACTACCGCACCAACGCCAATGGGGGCGTTGCCGACGTGGCAAAAGAAAATTTAAAAAATAGAAATTAAATGGGGGAGAGGCCCCGGTGGAGTTAGCCATTTGGTGTTGTAATATTATGTACAACACTTTATTTGTGGTCCAAAATTTTAATTTATAAAAAATATAATATATCGATGAAGTTTTTGGATCCATGATGACGGCGATGATTATGAAAATCGGAAATCCGCTCCACGAATTTATTCTAATTCAAAAAATTTGCACATGAAAACATCCTAATCCTAGAAGAGACAACAAATGCAACGACAATGACGACGGTAACGATTATGAAAGTCGAGAATCAAGGGAATCAATTTTACGAAGCCATTCAATTCCAAATCACAATAAAATGCATCAAACTTAGAAGAGAAAACAAACGTGACGGCGACAGATTGATTAAACTAATTCAATGGTTTATTAATTTAATAGTTTGGTCTATTTGATTAAGTAGATTTATCTTATTGATAAAATAGTTTGGTATGATTGATTTAATAGTTTGGTCTGTTTGATTCACTGATTTTGTTTATTTGATTCAATGGCTTGGTCTATTTGATTCGATGATTTGGTTTATTTGATTTAATAATTTTGTCTATTTGATTCAATAGTTTGGTCTATTCGATTAAATATATCAAACAAATTATAAATAAATATTATCATATTTATTATTTAATGTGACATGTCATTTGATATAACCACGCAAAACATCAAATATAACTGAGTAAACTACATGATGTAACCGGATAAGCTATTGAATATACCTAGTTAAATAATTTGATATAACCTAACAAATTATTGAATATAACTCGAAAATCAACGAATATAACTAGACAAATTATTGAATATAATTGGACAAACCATCAACAACATTAACTACTCATTCTTTGACAAATCACAAACCCATCGCCGACAAGTCACGTAGAGAATTGTGATGTCTAAATAGTAGTTTCAGAGTCTCCACATAGATCTTTCATCTCCATAAATAAGAGACTACATCTTCAGCCGATGCGATCCTCTCCGTGGCTACCCTAGGTCTTTGTTGATGATGATACCGCCATTAAAAGAGACATGAAGAGTGGGATGATGATGCCGGAGGTATAGGCCCTAAGGTCACTAACCTATTCTCGCTGATGAAGATGCTAACGAGGTCGAGGTCTCTGTCCTGATAATTGTGACGAGATTTAGGTCGAAATTCAATTCCATTGTGCTTTATTCTACAGCTCTGAGAAGGCTCAACACAATAATGTAGTTCAATAAACATAGAGTACCTAATCTAAAGCTCTCGGGATGAGATGTGCCACTAAACCTTGTCCCCTTAAATAATACATTTTTTCTTTTCAATTTATTTTAGTTACATTTGATTCAATATTATTCGAATAAATAAATTATTTCAGAGAATAATATTGTGATAGTAGAAATTAAAGTTATCTTTAACAATATAATTTTTTTATATTACTATAAATAAAGTTCAATATTAACATATTTTGATACACAATTTTGTATTCTAACTTTTATTTGACCAAATTAATATTTACGGATAATATTTATATGGTTACAAATAATTAGTTTATAATTATATTCGACTTATATTTATAAAAAAAATTGTCGTGAACGAAAAAAATTAATTATTTATTTTAAGGACTAAAGTGAGCTAGAGATTTTAAGGACATTAGTACGGTATCAAATTAAGTAAAGAGACGAAAAAAATATGAACGAAAAAAAAATTATTTATTATGGAGATGAAGACATCGGGGACGCTAGTGCCGGTGGTTTCATATCGCCAATAAGCCAGTTTATTTATTCAGGTTGATCTCGTCGTGGTCGGAACGGATGGGCACCAAATTTGACCATGTCACTCCTTGGTTTGCTTGGTTATTATTGTTGTGGCGGAAAATTAATTCGCGGATTTTCTGACCAGTTTTAGTAAAAAATCTGTAACTAACTGCTCAAATATCGGATTGAGGTGATTTCAAAAGCTACAGAAAGATAAGAGATAAATCTACAACTTTGTAGTTTATCACTTTTCCAAATTCGGAGCAGAAAGAGGTCATAATCAGCTTGGAAGTTTTGGGCAGTTAGTTCTTCATATCTGAGGCCGGGGATAATTTAGGTTTTTTGTACTGAACGGCCTAGGTTTTTGGTATTGGGCTAGGGCTAGTTTTTTCTATATAATGACAGCCTTGACGTAGAAGAAAAGAACCCCCAACAACACAACACAACATATCAAATCTCTTATCAAAGCTTCGGCTTTTTATCTTAGCTTAGGATAGATGTAGCTTTTATCATTTATGTTTTCCTCTTGTCCTCTTCCCCTATAATTCAATAAAGTTCTTGCTCTTCCACCAATTCTTTTCTTATCTACCAAGTCAGATCTATATATCTTCTCTTCCTTTTCCCCATATTTCTTCCATCTTTGCCTTATTCGTTCGAATCACATCTTGGGACGACCACTCCGGATCCGTCTTTAGATCGTTTTCGACGTTCTAACAACATATTTATTTATTTGCGCAACAATTATTATTATTTTTTTTAGATCCTATTCTAAATCCTATTCTATTACATCAAAAATGCTTATGCCAAGAGTCAAACCCTAGACTTCACCCTACCCCGTCCCACCCCAATGCCACTGGACCAAATGGTCTCCGGCTGGTTTGCTTGGTTATTGGGATATCTTTTGCTTTCTCATAAATGCAGCCGTAATATTTTATGAAATCTGCATTCAACAATATTGTCAAAGTGAAGAAAAAAACCCGCAACTTCGCATTTTGGTATTATTATTATTTTTTCGCATTTTTTCCTTAACAATAATCCACATTGTTGGCAAGGTTTTGGGCCATCCATCTGCGGGTAGATGAGTTCAATAGTAGCCGTTGGATTTTAAAAAAAAAATGCCATATTTCGTTTCAGCTTAAATTTTGAACTTCATAATTTTTTCGAGTAGCTGCAATTTCAGACTCACTACTGATTCAGACCGAACAACTCTCACCAATTGATCTACGCGCTCGGCGGTCGCTGTGTTGGTTGATGAAACCGGAACTGAACTAAGCTCTAGGACAAATTAAACAATCCTAAATAAGGATCTTCAAATACAGAGGTATTAAAATGAACATCAATCATCTCATTTATTGTAAATATGGAGGCATTTGTTCGTTTGTAAACGTATAAAACGTATGCAAAATATATACAATCTTCCTCTATAAATAGGCAAACCATAAAACATCCTTTTTCGAACATATACCAACACCAAATGGAGAATCAAGAAAAGCACTAACCAGAGCCATATATATCTGGAAACCTGATAAGAATGCTGCACAAATCGAAAAGAATAAAGAACGATATGGCTATGCAATAAGTGGCTATGCAATAAGGGTATGTGATGTATGTAATTCACATTCACTGTCGATTCTGCCGAAGAGCCATCAGTTTTGCAGTTAGCGCGTCGTAATCGGGAAGCTTTGGATGAACATGACTGGCTTTATTAGTGGAGCTGCCTGTTGAAGGTAGCTCGCCCTGCGAACTTGATGTGGCCGGGGCCGCTGGGCGTTCTGCGCTCTTGGGTGTAGAGGAGTGTCCTGGAACAGATTGTTCTTCTCTGGCTGATGACTTCGTGTTCTCCTCGCGAGAGGATGACCTGTTGGGTCCTTGAATGGGCTTAGAAGCTGCTGCTGCTTCATCTGATCTCTTCTGTTTCTGACGCATGGAGTACTCTGGAACACTAGGGTGTGAAGGTATATCTTGATTAACACCAGTACTCAGGGAAACCTTAGAGGGTGGTTCCATAGGTGCGAACTTAGATGGTGGCCTAACAGTTGCTTGATCTTGTGACCTACGATCAGACACAGCATTGTTATCTGAGTTTGAGGTCAACTTGAGGTCTGCTCGAGGTTTAGAGCTAGTAGTGTTCCTTCTGGATTGTGTTCCCAGATCATAGTTTACAGAACTGGGAGACTCCGAGACAACCTTGGACTGCGAGGAAGATTTTCTGTCTGGAATTGCACGAGGGGCTTTTGTCCGTAGAGATCTTGCAGCACCCACACGGGTATTCCTGGTTAAATTCTGTTCGGTATGATCCTCTTCCGCATCATTATTATCAGAATCAAAGAAGCTCCTTGATTCTGCTTTCTGCCTTCCTTCACTTGCAAGTTTGTAATTAGATGGACCTTGAGTAGGTGTCATATCCTGCTTAGGGTTTTGTTCACCTGAACTATCATCACTGGAGTCAGAATATGCAGCTGTATTTTCCGACCTTGCTAATTGATTTACCTTCAAGCGTCCGGTCTGACTGTCTCCAGAAATACCATCAGACTTCGAAGAAAATGACTGATCCATTGTCCTCAATAAGCCATCTGCTGTGGGTTCTTTGGAAGCAAGCAAGTTGGCAGATGGTTTCCTGACATAAGGTGGATGTTGATACCCCTTATTTTTAAACCCACCAGACAACTTTCCAAAACTCAACTCCTTTCCACTTCCCCTGCCAGAACCAAAAACAGAGATATCATCCTGAGCAGCATCCAGGCTGTCATTTCTTGGGACTTCGTCTCTTGTTGAAGAAGATTCGGAAACTTGAAAGTCGTGACTAGTATCTTTAGCATTCAATTTGGAATTAAACTGCCTCCTGGACGGTTGACGTGTTTCGGAACTGCCATAGCTCAATTTTGTGTGCCTGTCGTAATTGAGTTCTTCTGCATCATCCAGATCATGTGAAGCTTGCTGCAGCCAGGTGTCTTTAACAGGCACTTCATTTTCTCTCTCAAACGAAGATCGCATAAAGGCAGGACTCTCAGTACTGATTGGTGAAGAGACTCCATGGTTTCCAGAGCTAACTGTTTCTTTCTGCAGAACACCACCTGTGCTTTCACTGCCAAATAGCACAGACGCAGGCAGCTCCTCTTCATTCTCAGAACCTGAGCCATCTGATTCATCGAAAGCTACAGGTGATGGGGCATCCGAGTGGAAAGCAACTTCGTGACTTGTCTTTTCTGGGAACAGAGTGGTATCCTCAGAAGCAAAAAGCGATTGTGAACTATGCTTCTCCACTGAATCATTCATGTTCCTTCTGGGGCTAAAATATGAACTGGGCTGATGGACATTATGTTCTTCAATAGCATCAAGATTAATGACATCCCCTTCCGACCCTGAATCATCAAAAAATGCTGTATCATTTTGATATGAACTCGTATCTTCTTGACTCCTTGTCATATTGCCATCAACAGCAAAAGGATTCTCGATGTCCTCCACTGGCTTATGGTGGTCAACAAGTATGCTGTGATCACGAGTGACTGATCCAGAAGGAGAAAGTGAAGAGCCACTGCTATGTTGTGTTCTGATATCTGTCTCTTCAAAGGACCCAATGTTGCCAGATACTATTCCATCTTTGACTCCATTGTTAGAATGATATTGAATCGATTCTCTAGCACCACCATATAACTGACTCCTCCAAGCTTCAGATGACGTATTCTGAGAATATTTATCTATCGTTGGGGAATTATTTACATTGGAGGAATTCTCAACAGAACCACTAGATGATTTTGAGGGAGCTGAGCTGCTAGTCTTATCAGTGTTCTTGAGATTGTAAAACCTTGCAGTCAAATCAGCCAAGTCATCTTGCTCCTCGCTATCACCTAGGTCATAATGCATTTGCGGATTCGCACCAGAGGAGCTATTGACTGGACCTTTTTTCAGGTGTTGGTTTTTCTCCGTGGAGCCAGTCATATCTTGACGCCTTTGATCTCCTGATCCAAAAGTAGGAGACTTCTTTGATTCTTCCGGATTTTGCCGGTTATTTCTTCCTCGGTTTGTCTCCGTGGAGCCAGTACCATCTTGATGCCTTTGATCTCCTGATCCAAAAGTAGGAGACTTCTTTGATTCCTCCGGATTTTGCCGATTATTTCTTCCTCGGTTTGTTTCCGTGGACCCAGTAATATCTTGACGCCTTTGATCTCCTGATCCAAAAGAAGGAGACTTCTTTGATTCCTCCAGATTCTGCCGGCTATTTCTTCCTTGGTTTGTCTCCATGGAACCCGTAATATCTTGACGCCTTTGATCTCCTGATCCAGAAGTAGGAGACATATTTGATCCCTCCGAATAATGCCGACTATTTCTTCCTAGGCTTGAAAGGTCAGCAGCTGCCCTGGCAGCCATGCTTGCTCGTTCAGCAGCTTCTGCAGCTGCCTGAGCAGCAGATGTGGCATCTTTGAATTCCATTGGCCAGTTCTGCCTAGAGGAGAAACCACTTGCGTACTGATCAGAATTCCTATATTCTGCGTTTTCAACTCCACCTCCTATTAGAAAGAACAGTTAAAGAACCAAGCATTATTACTGTATGGACATCAAAAGAAATATTCTCGAAAATCTTCAAGGAGAAATTTGCAAACATTTTCAGACCTACAGTAATACCTGAGTGGCTCGCGTCTGGTCGGGAGGTTTCTGCATTGAAGCTGTCGTTCGACCTATCCGATTGAGCTGATGGCCTTGAATCCAAGCCATGTGGGTTGGAATTAGTATCATCTTTCCTAGCTGGAGCTTGGAAATCAGACGGTCTGTTATCACTATAGTTTACAGGCTGTTGAGCAGGTGGGAGTTTCTCAGAGGTATTACTAACTCCCTGAAAAGAACTTGGTCCATTCTGTTCAAACAAATTAAAATCAAGTTAATGTAGAAACACTACGCTTCTTTAAATACCTCATAGGTGTGACACAACCCAAACCTACAAATAGCAAAAGATGCACTACAAAAAAACCTTTAGAATGATGCCCTTACCAGCAGATCGCTAGGAGCCGGATTATTTTTCTCCTCGAATGCACTAGGGTCCCATTTAACATTGTGTTCCTCGGCAATCGCAGTCAAAATTTTGATCTTTGTGGGGCCATCAGGTGCTTTAACAGACAATTTCTCCACCAACTTGAAAATAAGGCAACAGAAAACCAACCAACATCAGTCGTGCCATCAACTCAGGAGTTCATTTCATACATAAGCTCAGAAACTCACCAGACGGCTGACACCACAATCTGGCCGAACCTCCAACGCTGAAGACGTGAACTCCTTGCCATACTTCGCCGAAAAGTGCTTTCGGACATCCGTCAACTCAGGTATGTCAGCACACCGCGGAGAAGCGAAAATAACACTTGTAACAGCTTCCTTCAAGTCAATGGGACAATTCCTGAACACATATCCAGAAAATAACACAAATCTTATCTCCACACCTTATCGACACCATCCTCGTACTCCAAAAAAACACAAACTTACTTCTGCGACTCGATGATGGGCAAACGTGCGGCGATCAGTTCGCAATAGATCTCGATAAGCTCGTAGGCCGCCATAGTCTTCTCTTCCCTAACCACATGTTCGACCTGTCATCATAACAAACCCCTATTAGATCTAAATTAAATTCCTACGTTTGTCGGGTCAACTAAACACGAAAAGTCAAAATCCCTAACCCGAATCCGGGCAGTTTGATCCTGCCCGGCGGCCAGTAATTGGGCAACCTCCCTCTTCAGCTGCCTCAACTGCGCCTCCCTCTTGTTCTTCAACAGCTTAATCCTCGACGCCGCTAACTTCAGCGCCGTTTTACTGCCAAATTAATTAAAAAAAACAAAATTAGACCCAAAAAACGCAAAAAGAACATAATTAATTGAGGGGAAAGAATCGTTTACCACTTAGCGGGTTTGAAGCTCTTGTGAAGCATTCTAAAAGCGTGTCGGAATCAATCGGAAAGGAGAAGCTAGGGTTTTAATTACGGGATCGGGGGAGATAATTAATAATTTTAATCGAAATCTAAGGATTTTTGGTTTCTTAATTTTTTGTGTTCTAATCTTATCGAGAGGAGGAAGGAGAAGAAGAGAGGGAGAAGAGGACGGAATTGGAAATAAGAAAAATTATCGGAACCTTTTTATTAATATGCCCACGTGTCATGGTTCCTTCCTTCTCCCTTCCTTCCAAGTTCCATGTTACTTTCTAATCGACGCGGTCAACCGTTTGGTGGGGGGAACGGCGGTTAACCGTGTGCAATGTGAGGTCTCGTTTTGACTAACCCTAATTTTTTTCGATAAAAAAACTATTTTATTATCGAAATTATATTTTTTAATAATGATTAATCTATGTTTGGAAGGCGGGAATAGTAACTTTATTTTATTCGTGTTATTTTTTTTTTCGGAAATTTTATTCGTGTTATTTGTTTTAATGATAAGATCATCTAGTTTAGTTATTTAATCAGAAGTCGGACCCACGTCCGGGATGTGATGGAGCCAAGATTATTACTAAATCATAATGTCAACATATGGATGACCTAAATGCCCCTAGAATATCATATTTAAAGAAATTTTAAATTAATCTAGTATCGGTTGTAACCATTGTTTAAAAAATGCGGTCTGACTGCTAATCGCCCTTAAGAGCGTTCTGTTTTTTGCTGAAAAAAAGTTATCAGGGTGAGCCACCCGAATTCCGATCGGAGCAGACGTTCGCCCAGAAAATCTGGTCTGACCAGATAATTCACCCATAAAATTTCACTAATTTATATTTTTATCTTCGATTCGAGACTAACAGTTTGTATGGATACTTTATTTGGTGTATTTTATGAAAATTAGTATATTTATATGTTATTATTAGTTTATTACATAACTTATTTACCTATATATATTACAAAATATTACAAAAAAATAGAAAAAAATCCGATTCAACTAGTTATTGACTAGTTGAACCAGCTGACCCGAAGGTCGGATCAGCTGACTCAGAGGTCAGACCCAATTCCGGGTCGACCTATGGGTCGTTTATGAGAACAATGATTGTAACTAGGCCATGTAAATAACAACATGTTACTTTTTCAATCTAATTTATTAATTATTCGAGTTTAAATTCTTAAAAATATTTGTTATTTTTCAAAAAATTATTCAATTTGTTTTCGGTCGATAAAGTAAATATCTAAATATAAAAACTTGCGACATCTAAATTCGGGATTAGGTGGCCATACATTATACTAAAGTTAAAACGGAGCCGACATTACTATTAACTGTAGAAAGTGAAACTATGTCACGGTATCGCATGTCTTCTAGACTTGTACAAATCTTCCATATCAGACAGCGATGTCCATCTTCCCGTTGCCTGAAACGCGGCTCCTACTATTACACAACCTTTTCCAACTTTTCACGTCAAATGCAAAATGAGACAGTTGAAAACGACTTTGGCAAAAGCTCGACTTAATCTTCCCATGGAAGAAAACATTTGCTTATTCGAGATAGCCTGACCTATTTTATTTATTGTGGTCAAAATAAATGAACTTGTACTCAAATTACGAAGTTTGTGCAACCGTGTTTAATACTAACGGGAAAAAAATTATGACTTAATCAACTTGATAATTTTTTTACAAGCATGATATTTTAAGACCAAAGACCATATATATAGGGATGGAATACTGAACTCTTGATCGTCGAATATAATTGTAGTAAAATTTCCAACATTCGGCCGATGAACTACGCAAACTGAACAAGATGGTTGGCAAAAGGTTCATTGGCAAATTACATGCAACAGAGAAAATCCCTGAGATATCTGCCATTTAACTGTCAAATCGAATTTCTTGCTTACCCAAAGAGACAAGCTCCATCTGCAGAATCAACCTGATCACCATATAACAGAAGAACTGTTGAAATTAGTCAAACTGTGTAGTGTATAACTAAACTAAGGCCATTCCTTGACGATCCTTAATTGCATCTGCTGGCTAGAAGAAGCCGACCGAGCTTAACTATGAAATTCAAGAATAAAATCAGTATCGATTTTGGACTTGCCACTCTAAGAAGCTAGCACAGCAGGGCTCACAACGATCGACATTCCAACCCCTGATCTTAACTTTGTAGAACGTATGCAATTCAAAGAATAATCAGTAATGGGTTCTAAGAAAACTGAGCAAGTTAAGAGTCCAAAATTTGCTCCCATGCCACCATGTAAAAGGGCCATATCCATGTCATGTACCATTGTTTGTGGATAAACAGTACTGTCAGGACATTATTTGAAAAACCAGAATTGCCGGATTTGTGAATTGTGGACTCTCCTCAGACACTTTCTGCAGAAAGTTTGCAGACACACTAACTCCATGTCCAGCACGAAAGACAAGAGGCTTTTAGGGCGCATGAAAGACATACAGGTACTTCGCAAAAGCCTCACAGGCAACTCAACTCACTTCAGGTCACGATACCGAATTAAACTCCTGTCCCAGAGCTTAGTTCTTTTCTCCTTTCCAGTTTGGACCTCTCTCTGCATATCGAGGGAATCACTAGATCTTTGTACAAACTGTTTATGATGATGTAAAAGGAAGGAAGGACTTCATGAAGGACCAGGAGTATTATCAAGAGAGACAGAAGACGACAGAGGCCAAGCACAACATATAGCCAACCCAACGAGAAACACATCAAAGCAATTTTATCATTACACGAGAAGCCAAATGCCAAATGATAAGGCCAGCACATGGTCCTAAACCACTTCCAGTGTAAGATTATTGAGCTATCACAGCAACTGATTTCTCAGCTTCAAAATTTTGCAGAAAAACAAAAAATTGCGAGAGTAGTGCCCGTATTCAATCATGAAGTGACAGCATTAGCTTACATATCTAGTCCCCCAACATGTCCCAAAGCATTCCTTTTTCAAGGATAATAACCAGTGAAAGTAAATCCCCTTCCAACAATCTCACCGGCACAGTACCAAGCAAAGCATTCCAACCCGAACAACGCAGCAATGCCAGCATCCTCAACCTTCAGATCTTGCTTATTTTTCCACAAGCTCTTCACGTAATCAATTTCCTTCCTTAATGATTCATATCGATTTGGGATGCTGCACCCAAAGGGGAACATAAAAGATATCAGATAAGTCATAAGAGGATGCAAACATCAATGGATAAGCTAAAGCACAAGGCCTACATCAACTTGGGTCTTCCTACAGCTGAAATGAGATCGAAGGCTCAACATCAGTTGCATATGTGACTAGATTTCAAGGATCAAGGATCAACAATGTGATGAGATGTCTCAAAAGAAGCATAAAATCATCAAAGGACATGCTTTAAAAAGGTGATATGAGTCTAAACTAATCACTTTGCCATAGTACTGCAGACCAACATCGACTATTAGGCCAGAGTCCTGTGGGAAACAATTCCGTTGGAATATAATCAAAAACCTATAATTCACTAATACCAGAGCAACGTAATTGTGTGTCATTTCCATGACAACAAGCCTGATTCCGAGACAGATACCAACTAAAGCTAGAACCTTCAGGGAAAGATGCCAATCAACATTGGGCTAATACTTTACACCAAATCTATCATTGTTGAAACGTAAATTGAAAAGCACATTGTGGTTCATCACCAATCTAACCGACAGAATCATCTAAAGCAAACCCCGACGATTCAAGAAACGCGGCATTTCACAATCAATCAAATGCGAGTATGTATATAAAGACCTAGCGAGGCGCGTGTAGAGCAATTGCTTGGAGAGCTCATTGCACTTCTCGACCGTAGCGGGTTCCTGGATGTACTTCTTGTTCTCCTCCAGTAACTGCTTGTAATAAACAGATCCGTGCTTCGACACGAACTGCGTCGCCTGGCACGCCTTGGATTGCAACTGCTTCAACCTAGCCGCCATCGCACAGCTTCGGACCAACTAAACCCTAAACCCATTTATAAAAAAAAAAGCACCACGTCAGTTTCAATTGAATGACCCGTAAAAAAAACCCTAGACTGAGATAGAGAGAGCGACCGGGGACCAGATCCGATGAAGGGGAATTTTGTAATGACGAGGACAAGGTGGGAATTTTACCTTGGGAGGAGAGAAGGTCTTTCGCCTCTCTCGCCGTTAGCCTGATTTTCTGTGGAGGGTAGGGAGAGAGAGAGAGAGGGAGTCTGCGTGAAGGGGTCGACGGGTTTTACACTTTTTTACTGCCTCTCTTGCTGCCTTGCCTGTGAGGGTTTTTACAGTTACGGCGGTAAAAGGATTAAAATTAGACATTACATTTTTTGGGGGAAGAAAAACTGTGAAGTCTCTAATTAATTTGATACAGAAATGTAGTCGTTAGTTAACTAGATTTTAAGAAATTAAACTCTGCTATTTTCTAAGCTTAATTTTCATCTCAAATGATATTTGTGACTAAGAGAATACCCATTTATCATTTTAGAACTCTAAAATCACCATAAAACACAATAACATCAACTCAATGTAAAATAACTCATCCACGAAATAATTTTCATGCTAATATCAAGGGAAAGATCGTAAGGAAGACAACTACATTATATTTATTTTCATTTCATGCAACTAGCACAAAGTTTAAACAATCTTTTGGACCATGGATTTTCACATGATTTGAATTATCCAAAAGTCTTAAGCGATCGGATGAAAGGAGTGAATGGTGTAGACTTAGTTATTGTATGGGGTGTATGGATTTTTTTAACATTGAGGTGAGATTAATATTTTTTATGGTGATATTCAATTTAAAAACGAGTGATAGTTATTTTGGTAATCTTATGTTTCATTTGAGATGGAGATGGATCATATGAACCATGAGATTCAATTTTCAAATTTATGGACTAATTAGCTAACTATAGGATCTACTAGCACATTATATCAAAACTTTATGACTAGTGAGTTCCTATCTCTAAATTCTTTGGTCCATGTTATTTGGTATGGAAACTGATTAATCCATATTGAAATTGAGTATAACATTTGAAAGATGAAAAATTAAATATATTGTTTTCTGGAGACTTTGTGGACAAGTATACATTTTTTCAATTTAAATAAATATCAAAAACTATATTTAATTAGAGTTAAAACTTTTTTTTCATACAACGCAACAAGTTGTATTATTTGGCCCATTACATATTTAATGCTCGTTCCAACCACGGGAGTATTGGGGGCTACATTGTTTGCACTTGAATGTTGCGGTAGAAAGTTATGTACACATTCTCGCAGCTTTTTGCGTCAAAATCACTGAAACTTTGAACAACCATAACTTTTGACTTGTTAATATGATTTTCTATTATAATATCTTTCGGAAAGAGAATTTGAAATCATCCACATTCGCATTTGCATATATGGGAGCGATCCTGGGAAGTATTAGGAGCTAGATTATTTGTGGCCGAATGTTACGATAAAAAGTTAGGTGCACATTCTCGTAGCTTTTTGCGTCAAAATCACTGAAACTTTGAACAACCATAACTTTTAACTCGTTAATCCGATTTTCTATTATAATATCTTTTTAGAAAGAGAATTTGAAATCATCCACATTCGCATTGGCTTGCATGAGAGCGATTCTGGGGAGTATTGATGGTTAGATTATTTGCGGTGGAATGTTGCGGTAGAAAGTTAGGTGCGCATTCTCAAAATTTTTTGCGTCAAAATCACTGAAACTTTGAACAGCCATAACTTTTGACTCATTAATCAAATTTTCTATTATAATATCTTTTTGGAAAGAGAATTTGAAATCATCCATATTCGTATTGGCATGCATGGGAGTGATCCTGGATGGCGAGTATTGGGGTCTAGATTGTTTGCGGTGGAATGTTGTGGTAGAAAGTTAGGTGCACATTCTCGCAACTTTTTGCGTCAAAATCACTAAAACTTTGAACAGCTCTAACTTTTGACCCATTAATCTGATTTCCTATTATAATATTTTTTCAGAAAAGGAATTTGAAATCATCCACATTCATATTTGCATGCATGGGAGCGATCCTGGGGAGTATTGGAGGCTACATTGTTTGCAGTAGAATATTGCGGTAGAAAGTTAGGTGCACATTCTCGCAGCTTTTTGCGTCAAAATCACTGCAAGTTTGAACAACCATAACTTTTGACTTGTTAATCTGATTTTCTATTATAATATCTTTTTTGGAAAAGGAATTTGAAATCATCCACATTCGCATTTACATGCATGTGAGCGATCATGGGGAGTATTAGGGGCTAGATTATTTACGATACATGATTGGTCGCTCCATTGAGTATAAGCAAGATTCTGTTGTCCAAATATGTAGCTTATCAACAAAGAGGGAAGACTGCTCGTTAATGGCAATTATGAAGGAGGAAAGACTTGGGCAATCAAACTTGGCCCGCAGTCTACAATCTGCCCTATCATTGTCATAGATCTGAATCCTCCATGTTAGTTGCTAGTCAAGGTAAAATAGATTTTATGTGGGATCTTAGTTATGCTTTTCTAATCTTCTCATTTATGCTATTATCTTCTTTCCAGAAGTTGTTTGAGGAAAGGGGTTTCTTTGTTGAGATAGCTAATATGATTATAGGAATGGGATTGACAATTTTGAAGGGAGTAAAGGAATCTCGGAACGGTAAGATTTGGGCACAATTTACCGTCAAGGTAACACCATATCCATTTGCTAATACTCTTCTCCATTATTTACATCGCATCCTCATCTCATGCAAGTATTATATACAGGCTGAGAGGGATGTGACGGGGGGAAGTAATCATTTCACTTGTTCATATTCTGGAGCAAGTGAAGAGCAGTATGGCATTGGCGAGTAACACGTTAGAGAACAGCCATATGATGGTCCATCACGCTCTTCATGCTACAACTTCTATATTAGCGATTAATTTGGATTTGTTACTACCTCGTGATGACTGACATGGATGATGATCATGTCTTTAGATCCATTGCTGTCTATGAAGTCTTACGAATTGCCGTCTTCCTTAAATATACATGGAGGCGGCCGGGAACGGAGGGAGTAGACTTGCCTCATTATGTTTAAGTTCAGGCAATAAACCTATTTAGTTTAGCTTCTTGCTTATGTTTATTATCTATTAAACGTCTAGTTGTAGCAGTTAAGTGTGTATGACATAATGTATTTGGGGGCCGATCATATGGTTCAGATATACGTTTTCATTGACTTGAACTAGATTTGGCTTGTTTGTCTAGTGTGTTTGTTGGTAAACAGAATTTCTTTGTTAGTAATATGATAACTGAAGTTTATTTTTATTTTGTTTTATCTATGTTAGTAATGTCGACTTCAGTCGAGGGTCAAGACCCACACCTTGTTTGAAATATTCGATCAAAGAGAGTTATTCTATTCATAAAATTTTTTAGATTAAGTTTTCACATACTCAAACCTAATGTGAATCAAAACAACTATTTTTAAGTAGCATTCATTTTTTTATGTATTTCAAACCTTAGCCGATGTAACCAAATCATCTTCGTGGACAATAGGACAAAGACCCATATCGGGATCGATCTTAAACCTCATTAAACATGCTGTTTAGAAAGAACAACCCATCTTCTTAGGGGTGAGTATGGTGCGGTGTGGTGTGGTTTGGGCGAAAACTGACACCGCACCGCACTTTTTTTAGGAAAAAATTAAACCGCGCAGTTTGCGGTTTTGAGAAAAACGTGCGGTGCGGTTCGTTACGATGTCGGGGTGGTGCAGTGCGGGGTACGATGTGGCGTGCGGTTTGGGCCCAGCCCATTTTAACGGGCCCAAATCGATAAAAATAATATATAAATTTGAATTAAATTACAAAAAATTACAAAAAATGAAAAAAATAGGTAACTAGTAAGAAATATGGTCATGAAGAGTAATTTTTTAAGATATATTATATAAAATATGTATATATACATATATAAATATATATACATTTCAAAAAAAATTACATATATATGGTGCGGTGCGGGCAGTGTTTCACGCGGTGTGGTGCGAAAAACCGCACACCGTACCATTTTATGCGGTGCGGTGCGGTGTGATGTATTTTTTCCTCTTAAACCGCACGGTTTATTGATTGTGTGGTGTGGGTCGGTGCGGAGTGGTGCGGTGTGCGGTTTGAGCAGTTTTTTGCTCACCCCTACATCTTCTAACCAGAGGTCTCAAAACTATTCCAAAAGCACCGCAAAGTAATGAGTAGGAGCAGAGTAATACACCCTTTAAAAAAATTATTACAAAATTTGGTTTCATTTTTTAGAAACAAATTATTAATGGTCAAACTACTTTTCATTGGAACTCAGAGCCTTCTTATTAGAGACGAAAGAGAGAGAGAGAGAGATCTCAACAAAAAAAAAGAAGGGAAGACAATGGTGGAGCCGGAAACAGAGGTGAAAGAGGTAGTGGAAGCCTTGGTCTCACTCTCTTCCGCTTCCTCTCAACACCTCCTCCCTTGTCTACTATAATCTTTCAAACCTTTGTTTTCACTGTCTTAAAAAAGTTTTTAGCTTGTTGAGGTTTTGGTTAGGACATTAAAGAAATATGGGCCCGCAAACAATCTAGCCCCCAATACTCCCCAAGATCGCTCCCATGTATGCAAATGCAAATATGGATGATTTCGAATTCTCTTTATGAAAAGATATTATAATAGAAAATTGGATTAATGAGTCAAAAGTTATGGCTGTTCAAAGTTTCAGTGAATTTGACGCAAAAGCTACGACAATGTGCACCTAACTTTCTACCGCAACATTCCATCGCAAACAATCTAGCCCCCAATACTCCCCATGATCGCATCCATGCATGCAAATGCGAATGTAGATGATTGCAAATTCCTTTTCCAAAAAGATATTATAATAGAAAATCGGATTAACAAGTCAAAAGTTATGGTTGTTCAAAGTTTTAGTGATTTGACGCAAAAAGCTACGAGAATGTGCACCTAACTTTCTACCGCGATATTCCACCGTAAATAATCTAGTGTCCAATACTCCCCAGGATCGCTCCCATGCATGCATATGTAAATATAGATAATTTTAAATTCCTTTTTTGAAAAGATATTATAATAGAAAATTGGATTAACGAGTCAAAAGTTATGGTTGTTCAAAGTTTCAGTGATGTTGACACAAAAAACTGCAAGAATGTGCACTTAAATTTCTACCGTGATATTCTACCGCAAATAATCTAGCCCCCAATACTCTCCAGGATCGCTCTCATGCATGCAAATACAAATGTGGATGATTTCAAATTCCCTTCCTGAAAATATATTATAATAGAAAATTAGATTAACGAGTCAAAAATTATGACAGTTCAAAGTTTTAGTGATTTGGACGCAAAAGGCTACGAGTATGTGCACCTAACTTTTTACTGCAATATTCTACCGTAAATAATCTAGCCTCCAATACTCCCCAAGATCACTCCCATGCATGCAAATGCAAATGTGGATGATTTCAGATTAACTTTCTAAAAAGATATTATAATAGAAAATTGGATTAACAAGTCAAAAGTTATGGATGTTCAAAGTTTTAGTGATTTTGACGCAAAAAGCTACGAGTATGTGCACCTTACTTTTAACTGCAACATTCTACCGCAAATAATCTAGCCCTCAATACTCCTAAGGATAAGTCCCATGCATGCAAATGCAAATGTGAATGATTTCAAATTCTCTTTATGAAAAGATATTATAATAGAAAATTAGATTAACGAGTCAAAAGTTATGGCTGTTCAAAGTTTCAGTGAATTTGACACAAAAAACTGCGAGAATGTGCACCTAACTTTTTACTGCAATATTCCACCGCAAACAATCTAGCCATAATACTCCCCAGGATCGTATCCTGCATGCAAATGCGAATGTGGATGATTTCAAATTCCCTTTCTGAAAAGATATTATAATAGAAAAGTGGATTAACTAGTCAAAAGTTATGGCTGTTCAAAGTTTCAGTGATTTTGACGCAAAAAGCTGCGAGAATGTGCACCTAACTTTCTACCGCAATATTCCATCGCAAACAATCTAATCCCCAATACTCCCCAGGATTGCTCCCATGCATGCAAATGTGAATGTGGATGATTTCAAATTCCCTTTCTGAAAAGATATTATAATAGAAAATCGGATTAACGTGTCAAAAGTTATGGTTGTTCAAAGTTTCAGTAATTTTGACGTAAAAAGCTGTGAGAATGTGCACCTAACTTTCTACCGCAATATTATACCACAAACAATCTAGCCCCCAATACTCCCCATGATCGCTCCCATGCATGCAAATGTGGATAATTTCAAATTCCCTTTCTGAAAAGATATTATAATAGAAAATTGGATTAACGAGTCAAAAGTTATGGCTGTTCAAAGTTTTAGTGATTTGGACGCAAAAAGCTACGAGTATGTGCACCTAACTTTCTACCGCAATGTTGCATTAAAATCGACCCAGAGGTCGACCTAGAATTGGGTCCGTCCTACCGGCCCAACCACCAGTCTGATCAAAATTTTTTTCCTTTATATTTTAATGTAATTTTTTGAATTATATATTTTTATATAGGTAAATATAACTTATAATAATTAAAAAAATAAAATATACCTAATTTTCGATCGAACCGTCCAGTCTGACCTAATTTTCTGGAAAAATTGTCTGGTTCGATCGGATTTCATCCGGTCGGACTGGACACCATTTTTTTACCTCAACAACGACCAGAACTTATGCCTGATCTGCGGTCTGACCAATCAGAACGCCAGTCGGACCACGTTTTTTAAAACCTTGGTTACAACTCTTCGTTTGTCATTTGGGCCCAATCCTATCAATGCATCTTGTTCGCCTTAATGGATACACTTGCAGACTGGCTAGCCATTTTCGCGGCAGGTCAGCTACAACTTCATATTCGTACGGAGGAATTCTACTTTATATGTAAATTGTAGATATTTTTATAAAGTAATATTTACTTACAAAAAGATACAGGAAAACGACATAAAAATCAAAAAAATTCCATCTAATAGTTGATTAATTAAACATGGAATTGCAAGAAAACACTAGATGTCTCGTCCTTGACCACTAGGGAATGATTACAGTCACAGTTTGTTGTGAAGAACTGTGATCGGTATTATGGTTTATCAAGTGGTTTAAAAGTTTCAAAACTTTTTAATTTTTATTTTAAACCTTTACTTTTTTTTAATTGAAGTAAACTTATATTACATGTTCATGATGCCGATGTTATCTAAAATTACTCTAAGATTGAGTTGTTTTCCTAAGCTTGCATCATGAGTAAGCGTCCTAATTATGAAAGTAAATCACCAATAGCTAAGCTAATTCGAGTTGACTATTGTTGAATAAAGAAACAATTGACCTTGTAGAATCATACAAATTTTCAAAACCGAAGGCATGTATCGTTATATCCAAACATATCATTCATTAAATTTAGTAATCCATAAGTTAGTATTACCGGTGAAACCGTGAACGACATACATTTTTTTTAGTGAATATGTGGTTTTTGAAAGTTGAGTATTATCTGGAATAATTTTTGGCGATATCTTGTTCATTCTCATTGGTAGACTTTGAACTCCAAATTTTAATAAAATTTAAGTCTATTGAAGCCGGCTAATATATCTATTTTGCATAGTTTTTTGTTGAATTTTTCAGCCAACTACTGCTGACATTTAGTAGTTTAACATTGTGAGCAAATAAAGTCTAAGCAACCAACATATAATTAAATCATGGAAGTTATTTATTCACAAATATTAAATATTTGTCTAAGTTTTATCTTTTGAAAGATTTTATTAATTCTAAATTGAAATAGTCTATTCAATGAATTGGATACCAAATTGTATAAAAAATAAAATCTAAGCGTACAAACTCATGAAATTCGTTAAAGCCCTTTTTTGATAAGGCGAGCATGCCAAGTGGTCTAATGGTTACCGCTCCGAATTTATCAACTCTTCGGGTAACCCCTAAAAAATACTCTTTCAGTATATACTTTGCTCTAATGTAACTATAACTAATAATTAGTAATTACATGATAAGACATCCCTTAGTTATATTAGATATGCTGTTGTTTCTTAATTATAGATCTCGAGTTTCAATTTCGGAAACGTAGGG
The DNA here is from genome assembly GCA_012979155.1 of Hypericum perforatum. NCBI lineage: Eukaryota > Viridiplantae > Streptophyta > Magnoliopsida > Malpighiales > Hypericaceae > Hypericum > Hypericum perforatum. Next base: position 270,427 of record SOPF01027880.1, read on the forward strand.
GTATTAAAATTTGGTATGAAAAATTTAGTCACCGTTAAATTTTTAGGGGACGGATTGACAAAATCATATTTTTCTGAAACATACAGAATGATTTTTTTTTTTTTTGCAAAAATTCAAGAAATAAAAAATTCTATGAGTTGGTATCACATGAAGGAAATATCGATATTGAAAAAATAAAAAATACATGTTAGGATTTTTTTGCAAAAAATTAAAACTATGGGACCAAAATGGAAAAAGCTCACACAAACACATATCACATGAAAGAAATACCATTATTGCAAAATACAAATATACAGAGCTAATATCACATGAAAAAAATGTCGGTATCGCATGAATGAAATGACGGTTTCAGATGACAACGTTAGTGCGGTCTGTCCAAAATAAAAAATACAAAAAATACACATATCGATATCGCATGAAGAAAATGTCAGCACGGTCCGCTCAGATTCTGTACCGCACAGAATTACTTATTAAATTCGAACACAATCTAATCTCTTTCTATCCAACCTAAGATGGATCATTTGATTAAATAATTATTCAGATATGAGGTGACTTCAGAAAAAAAAATATCGTGTGACCGAAATTTTATTTCATTAAATTCAAAAACATAAGAAATCGCCTTTTAACCGGTAATATCAAATCCCAAATCACATTTACATTTTTCCTTTGGCCGGCGATACAAACTCCTGACAAATGTACACATTTCTTTACGCCATGACTTCCTGAACAGCTACTCTGAAGTTGAAATTTGTATAAAATTAACCCACAAATTAAAACTACTAGTTAGCTTAGCCAATCAAAATTTGACAAATTTGCACTATGCGTAACAAGACGGCCTTTGATAACTAACTCAGATGAAAAAAAATATTTAGGATTTCAATATTAATATATAAATATTATATTTATAGAAAATGGAATGGATGGTGTTTGTTTTCATAGAGGGTATTGAGGTATTCACATCATATGTCAAACCTTCAAGTTGCAGAGTTTTTTTAAGCAACCAAATATTTAAATAGAAGTCTCTATGCAATGATGTGATGATCTCGTCTCTAGCAACTGCTCACCTACCATGATCTTCTTCAAACTTTTGCAATATATGTTATTCTCCTTCGTCAACCCAAAATGTGTTATTTTAAATACTGCATGTCTCGCTAAGGGAATGCTTAGTCAGACTCTAGGATTTGACTAGTTTCTTTAAAAATTGTTGCCTTCTCGACTTGGTATCCCATTTGCACTGAGAGTCTAACCCTCTTCTTGGAATTCAAATTCGAGAAAGATTAAATTGGTAAAAATAATTTTTTGTAATTTTCGATTAGAATATTTATTTATTTTTTTAGTATGTCCCAGTAACAACTGATTTTGACAAAAATATAACCTTTTCTATTATGCGCCGAACAAGTCAAATATGCTTCAAAAACTAAATTTTAAACAAATAAAAACCTCTATTAGAGGATTGTTACAATAAAACGCGACGAATGGAGCTTGCTAATAAATAAAGCAAAAAAAATTTACAACAATTTCTTTGCATCTACGAAAAACCAATTCTTCAAAGGGCCCTCCAAATCAACTTCATCCATATCCCAATCAAAGAATCAAAATGGTAGTGAGCCATCAAAAAATAATCATAAATGGAGAAAAAACACGAATTCATTTTTTCCTTCTCCACATGATTTTATGATTATCAAATATGGATTCGTTGATCTTTCAATGAAACCCTAAACTTGTCTTCCTCTGCTCCATGAACTTGTGTATTCTCTCCAGTGCAACATCCAACGTCACCTCGCTCATATTAGCGAAGCAAACCCTAAACCAACCTGGCTCCCTACAATGGCACGAAGAACCCGGAGATATATTAAGCTTCACTTCTTTTAAAATCAATCTCCAAAGCTCCAATTCTCCTTCTCTTGTGGGTGTCTCAAGCAACGGACTTAGGTTCATCCAACAAAAAAGACCGGCGTTTCCTTGTAAACACTCGATCCCCGCCTTCCTCAACCCTAAGACGATCATCTCGTGTCTTTTCCTCAGCCTCTCGCGGTTCGTGCTTATGTAGTTCGACGTGAAATTCTCGTCGGACAGTATCGAAGCGAGGAGGTGTTGTGTCTGGGACGAGATGAGGGTGAAGCTAGACATCCTTCTCGCAGTCGTGACGACCTCGTCGTTGTAGGAGTAGATGGTTCCGACTCGGAACCCGGGGAGGCCGAGGTCTTTCGAAAGGGAGTACACTATGTGGACTCGTTCCGAGTCCACATAGGATCTTGCCTCGAGGACTTCCGAGATGCTTGTGAATTCAAGGGGGGAGAATGCGGAGCCCGAGTAAATCTCATCAGAGACGAGGTGGATGTTCTTTCGGACAGCGAAGTCGAGGATCATGTCGAGGGTGGACCGGGGAATGGTTAGGCCTAGCGGGTTCGAGGGGTTGGTTATGAGCACGCCTCGTACTTTGAGGCTTTGGAGTTCTGCCTGCTTGTAGGATTCTTCCATTGCCTCGAGGGTGACTTGGAAATTGTTGGAGCTGTCGCAATGGATCGGGACGATGTTCACTCCGGTCCGCCACCTCAAATCTCGGTCGAACCTGGAGCCACAAGATAAAGACTAATTCAGATCGAGTATATAGGTAATTGATGATGTAAATTATTGGAAAACTTTGGTATTTCAAAAGGTTAATGTATTATGATGATATCTAAAATCATTTTTAATTTACCATTGGGTAAATTTATGTAAATATTTTAAATGATTTTCCATCATATATAGTCATAGTTGGAATGGAACAAAATGAAAATATGAGACTAACCTCTTAGTTTGTTATTGTTCTTGTTAGTTATAGGTTAATTAAGTTCAATATATAGAAAGATCTATTTTTGATGTGCCATTACACGACTCAGATGAAGATATAGTTCTTATTTTCTAATAAAATTTCCAATTTATCCAAAAGGAAATTTGAAGGTGGTTACATACCCTGGATAGTATGGGGCGGGAATAAGCAAAGCATCTCCAGGATCAGCAAGAATGAAGGTGAGCAGCTCGTTGGCTGCAGTAGCGCCTGCGGTTATCACGAGCCTGTGAGGGTCAAAACTGGCTCTACCTCCTCTTATCTGCTTCATGAAGCTTGCCATAGCCTGTGCATGGGAGTTCATTTTTCGTGTAATTAGTCGGTCGAGTGAATTCTCGAATTTGAACAATCGGAATGGAAGTAGTACATCTATGTTTACCTGTCTGAAATAGAGTAGACCATGGTAGTCTTGAAACAAGGCATTCTCCCTAAAACCAGGTGACCCATTTCCCCACTTGGATGCTTCAGAATGTTGCTCCAAGTACTCTTCTATTAAATCAAAAGAAACCTGCAGCTCAAAAAGAAAAAAAAAATGTTAGCCACAAACATTAGTATAATTTGTTTAGCAATTAGCACATCTAATTATGTAAATAAAATGACAAAACAAATTTTTATTACTTGATTCTCTGCGAGTCCCATCTGTATGACTCCCAATGGATTGGTTGCTTCATGATAAGGATCCTCCCCGTAGGCTTTCCAGCCGGCGAAGTAAGGAGAATTCTCTCCATGAGTCTCGGAAATCGCAACTCTTGATAGCCCAACAACGTTAGGTTTCTCAATCTCAATGGCCATAGGAGAGAAAGAATTGAAGGAGCTGAGGAGATGGGAATATGTTGGATAGAAGTTTTTGGTCTCGCACAACGTATATATATATAGCAAAGTCCCTACAAGTTGCAGTGTTTTTGCTGATGACAATTTTAAAAAGGGTTAATCACGTTTCAGTACTCTTTATTATTAAAAATGGATTTTAGGCTCTGTATTATAAATATACCCAAAAAACACTTCAACTTGTTCAAAACATTAAAATGTCCAAGGAAAAGTCTATTATATTCCCTCCTACAAAGAAAAAAAAAAGGTAAAAACCTATAAATTAATATCTCTCTCCCCATCTCTCGTAAAAATATTTCATATCTCTCCCTCTATTCAATTTTATCCCAGGTCAAACTCTGCACGTTACAGTGGAAGATTTGACCGTTAATTGGTCTGGCGGGCCTCACGGCGTCCAGTGGGTTTCTATATAGTTCACAAAAAATGAAAAAAAAATAGTCTCAAGTATAATTTTTTTTGAAAGGTCTCTTAAGTATAATTTGAATATAGTAAAATGCAATCTATGGAATATCACCGGCAGAAATAGCTGGATGATGATGGAACGTAGATCGTATTGGTAGATTAGAATCAGACTTTAGATTAGTGATTAGTTGTTTTCAACAAACCAGACGTGTTTTCTTCGTTGTTAAACTTATCGTTGGAATCTCCGTACTTTTTGCTAATTAAAATTTGTATTCACCAAATTACATATTTATAACATGTGTTAAAAAAATTCCTCTTAAAAATACAAATATAGAATTTCCATATTCAATAAAAATCTTAATTATATAATAATTAGAAGTTTGCAAAAGTTTTGATTTCTCTAAAATGTCTCATGAGGTAATGCAAATAACAACATACCATATGATTAATCTTCATGGATACCTCGTTAATATAATATTAAAATTATCATATAAACTCCAAAATTTCGAAATAATTAATAGGTGAATTTTTTATATTTATAAATAAATTTATTATGCTCTCAACTAATGATAAACTTAACGGCGATTTCCATTTTTCAACGAGTATATAGAAAATGGAAAGTTTCTGAATGAAATGAACACCAAAGCAATGCGCGCATGCTAAACATTGTCGTATGATAATTATATTTAAAAGAATATAATAGCATCGCATAAAATTTCATGCACGTCAAAAAGATGTGCTTGATCTTCCAAAAAGTTGTCACAATCTTGTGCTTACACGTCACTTAGTAGTCCCGAATCAGAAAAAAAAAATAACTTAAAGATATTGTGTACGTCTGAGGAAAGATATGCAACGATCGGTTGATAATAAAATTAGGATCCTTGAAATATTAAAAAATTATGTAAGAAACTTCATAATATTGTAAGCAAAGACTATGCAGTAGCCAAAATGTAGAATCTAGATTTTAAGATTTTGAAAGAGGCGTACACCATTATGTAGAAGCACCAACTGAGGAAGCAAAAAACGAAGCAGCAACTGACCAGGCTGTGGCGGACGGAACCTGGTGGGTTATTCAATTTTTTTACTCTAGGGTTTCAGGAAATTTTACCACGGAAGAAAGAAAAAGGGATAAAGGTCCAAAGAATTGTTTTAAGCGTAATAGAGAATAAGGAACCAAAGATAAAAGGGAAAGAATGGAGATATTTATTTTTTAGGGGAACATTTACATAAGCTCCTTGTAGTTTCATGTTTTTTTTTCAACAGAGTATCTTGTGTTTTCAAATTAGTAATTTGGTCCATATGGTTTGTAAAAAATTTAGTAGGTAAATTTAGGGTAGCTGCCCCGTCCACATGACTTTCGAATGGTCCTACATAGCAGATACGTGGATATCTAATATGATAAGTTACGTTCACTTTGTAACATGGCTAATTACATATTTACTCTTCAATTTATTTATATTTTTTGAATAATCCATTATTTATATAACTCATTCTCTCTCTTCTCCTCTTCACTCATCTATTTCATCTTCTAGATAAACTCCCTACATTCTTATTTCCCCATCGCAGGAGAAGAATAGCTCCTATCTCCAGGCCATCACAGGTTTACTTACTAATAGCTCTGCTTCAAGCCTCCCCAAGCCATCTTCGAGGTCATTTGGGAACATCATCCTCTAGCATAAGTAAACCTAAAATTGTAAAGTTGATTTTTCCCTATTTTTCAACTTCACCTCTAGCTCGGACCTGAATCAAACAATAGTCTTGTAGAATGTGTACCATCTGGTCCTCTATATGCACATAGTGTCGCAAGAAAAAAATTAAACGCATATGGCCTAAGGGGCTCGAAGCGGAGCTAATGGTGAGTAAATTTACGATGGTCTAGGGATGGGAACTATTCTTCTCCTACGATGGAAAAATTAGAGCGTACATGGTTTATCTGAAAGATGAAGTAGATGAGTGGAGAAAAGAGGAGAGAGAATGGATTATTTAAATAATGGGTTACTAAAAAAATATAAATAAATTGAGAATCAAATATATAATTAGCCATGTTACAAAGTGAACCCTAACTTATCACAAGTATCCACCAAGTAGGACCATTTGAAAGTTATGTGGATGGGCAGCTGCCCAGGACTTACCCGTAAAATTGTTTGCAAATCATAGGGACCAAATTAACAATTTGAAACTACCTGTTATAAAAGTGTGAAACTACAGAGTACTTATGTGGGTTTTCTCTATTTTTTAAGCCTAGATAACTAAAATTCGAATAATTCAGATAATCCAAATTTAAATTCAAAAAAAAATTATCTTAATATGAAAAAAAATAATTGGATTGACACATCATATATCGAATTAAATGTTTACTTTTAGTCATGAATAAAAAAATAACTTAAATATATTGTGTACCTCTGGTTGATAATAAAACAGGATCCTTGAAATAATTTTAAAAAAATTATGTAAGGAACTTCATAATATATAAGCAAAGACTATGCATAGCCAAAATTAGACTTGAATTCCGATATTCACATAATCTTATGGATAAGATTTTGTTGAAAATATAGAATCACATGACCCTCGAGGTGCAATTTCAAGCTCTACAGAATAACGTTAAAAATAGTTTTTGAGCCGTGGAGAGAAAGGAAAAGCGTTCCACGCCAATGAAAGATCACACATTTGTTCTTTTTGACATATATATGTTCCAACAAATTTAATTTAAATTAGTCAGTTTAATAATAATCTGGATATCAATTATTAAAAAAAATACAAACTACCAACCTAGTAGTAAACAATCAAGTTAAACATACGGTAGACACATTTATCATAACTGATTTTAAAATTTTCAAAACATTCCGATATTCTTTTCTTGATCCCTCTCTTTCATTTCATAGGACCTCATGGTCATCGTATCGCCTCAACCATGTTACAATTTAAACATCGTCTCGATGCATCTTACAGATCTAGATGGTCAACATGTTGTAAATTTTCCAAATTGTATTAGAAAAAGGTTGTCTTTACATTCTACAATAGAAAACTTCAGACCTGATTATACATTTTTTAACTACCGTATAAAGGAAACTTGTATACAAGCTAGTATAACACACGAGTTGATGGAAAAACAATCGTTGTCATGAAAGGTCAAGAGATTATCATTAATTGAGAGCTTACAACTGGACTTATCCGACGACTAATTAACATCGTTATCATGGAAGTGATTATTAGTTGTTTTGGAATATACCCTTTCACTATTAAGACAAGATTTCTACTTCTCAATTGCACAACAGCTCATTGTCTCAATTTCTACTAACGAGGAGCCATGTAATGTCACTTTCCAGGACTACAAAAAGTTAATAACCCCTGATTTTGTATTACAAATATCAATCAATTCCTAAACGTGTTTTTTCATTGTGGATCCCAATAGATTCATGTCTTTGTTATTATCAAATTGAAAGAATCTTCATAAAGGAAAGTACGTAGTGCAATTTATTTTATTTTTTTTACTTTATCGAAATGAATGAGTATTTATATAAAATATCATCGGCTGAAATTCACTTTTTACGAAGTAATGTCTCTTTGCACAACATGGATTCCAATAAATTGATGATCTCGATAATAAAAGCATCAGATTACTTATCAGTCAGTCTATCAGTAGACAATCTCTCACGAAATCGTTAAAAGCTAACTAAGTTCAGGTTTCAGACACATTAAATGTCCACGTTTATTTTAATACAATTGCAATTTCACAACCTAATCTCCATCTCTTTACCTAAGGTGGCGCCAACCCGGAGTTGCCACATGGGATATTTGACTAGTCATGGTATCTACGGAATAATGTTTGGTTGGTCGGATCACACTAGCTAACTACGGAATAATATTTTCTTAGACACAATTTGGTAAGAAAATTAGTACTTTGAAATAGTTTGAATTTTCAAGCATCTTCGTGTTTGTACAATCTATTCATTTTTTGTCGACCCAATTGGCTAGCTGTTTCGTATTAGACGGGATGTTTCATTGATTCCTACTAAGACGAATACAAACATATTTTTAGAAAGCGATGGCGATCCACCGACGTTTCCTTGTCGCCCAACTCCAAGACGACAGTACAGTTGTTAGATCTTTGAAATTGAACAATCTTTTATCTTACAAAAAATATATATATGCACGCAACTTTTATACAGTTTTAAAGCACAATCTAATGGAAGACAATCTCAAAGTAAGTTTTCTAAAGGCCAAATTGTCATCCGGCTCTTGGTGTTTAAACAAATATCATGCGATTTTTAATGTTTGCGATAATTAAATAATGTTGTCATCCAACTTTAAAATATGTAACTCTAAGGTCCCTATCATCAGAATCAAAAATGTTGTCTTCCAACTTTAAAATACGCAACTCTAAGGTCCTATCATTAGAATAAAAAAACTTGTGGTAAAAAATTAATTTGAATAACAAATATGCCACTCAAACAAATATAACCCTTCAAAATAGTGAAAACCTTAAAATTACCCCTAAAACCCTTCAAAATAGCCATGTAATTCGTTAAGAAAATTTTGGCTGCTTGTTTAATAATGTCAAAGTGAACTACTAGATACAGTAGTGTCCATCTGTTAGATAGTTTTTACGAAAATCATAAGCTTTGCCTACCAATTATACACTGACATGACGTGACTATTCTCATCATGTCGCCAATCTTAGAACACGTAATTTTTTCAATTGCAACTAGCAAAATTTATGAGGTTTTTTCAGACCAGCTTCATCGTTGGTGAATAAGTTTCGGGCAACTTGTTATGTGTGCCAAGAATAGCCTTTTGGTGACAAATTGCAATATTCTATATAGGCCTTAGTTCCATGTGCCTCCCTGTCTTGTTCCCACCCTCTCGCTAAGTACTACGTATGTGTGTTTTTATCTTCATGTGCACCTTTTAAGTACTAACTTATATTATCCAGTGACGAATAATTAAAATTGATTGTCCACAAATCCCCAAGCATGACAGGGCTTCTTTATCCTCAGGAATCAAAGATAGTTTTATTTGGACAATAATATTAAATACTCATTAAAATTTGGAATAATTTTACATGTTTTTAAAGATTCTATAAGATTTGAATTAAAATTAATTGTTCAAAAACACGAAAAATTAATGTGACGCGTAGAACTCCAACAAGACAAATTACTAATGCCAAATTGACATGCGTCCGACGACTTGAGGGCGTCCTCTCTTCTCACCACATTTATGAATATATTTTTTCTCACTCGGAAGTCGTCCTCTTTCAGAATCCAAATGCAAAGATTTTAAAGAAATACATAGAATATAATTAATAATTTTAATTTTTTATTGTTTCCAATTGCAGAAAATATATAGTTCATTTTTATCATAATAATCACTATAAAATTACTCTTGAGAACCAGGTATAATTTCCTATTGATTTCCATCAAATATTGGAGAAACCCCTTCTAAAGTGCTAGAAAAAGGGCCCATGCACATGGCTCTCACCAAATTAGATGGAGAATTCCGTTAAGCTTGGGCCAATGCACATGGTCAAGGCCCAAAAAGTAGACACCAAGCGGTCCATTTCAAGCCTAACCGTCACATTTTTAAGGTTAGCTTTACAGAATTTACGTTCCCTCCCGAAAGATCAATAATACACGTGTTAACAACATAAATATTATTAATATTAGTTCATCTAATTAAGTTTCGAATTTTCAGGTCCTTTTCAAGTAAAATTTTATTTTCATCTCGTGAAAAATTCTCTCCATACACGAGACAGGATTTAAATTCTACGTACAACTCAAAATCATACAGCAAATTGGTAGATTTATAGAGAATCAACAAACATAACAGAAGTTTATTTACAGATAAATGAAATAATTTGTATTTATTTGAAATCAGACATTGGTTGATTTTTTGCATATACTAATTTTCATTTAAGTCGAGTGATAAGATATTTGACCAAACATGGACTAACTTTGGGAAACCCAACGAAGAAAAGGCAGCAGAAGAGCCGCGAAAATAAAATAAAAACAAAACAAAAAATAAAGAGAAAGGGGAAAACCGTCACCGATGGCTTCGTCGTCGTCATCCCTCCACCCGCCGGAGGTGCCGATGGAGCTCCACGTGGCCAACCGGGAGAAGCTCCTCAACTCCCTCCTCCGAGTCCTCTCCGGGAACTCTCGCCCATTCCACGGCTTCGTTTTGCTTCAGGTAACTAACTTATCCCGACCATCACTCGTCACTCTTTTTGTCATTTTCTAAATTACTGCTTCATTTTTTTTTTCTAATTTGATTATCAGGAAGGCGAAGAGAAGACTCGCGATTGTACGGATCACATCGAGCTCTTCAGGTTCGCTTGGATTATGATCTAACGGCTCCGATCATCGTAATCTCACACATTTTGTTTAATTTCTTTCTTTTTTATTTTTTTCAGGCAGGAGAGCTATTTCGCTTATTTGTTCGGAGTGAGAGAGGCCGGATTTTTCGGAGCCATTGTAAGTTGCTTTATCGTATTTAATCGATTTCGGAATTAGGAGACGAGAGAAAGGGACTGTTGAGCTATCGATGCCTTCGAAACTATCTGTATCGAGCTGAATTTGGTACCTGACGAGCTGTTTGATGGTTTGAATAGATGTTTTTCGGATTGCATGGGAGAGTCGCTTAGTTCGAATAAAGGGATTGGTGTCTGACAGGATATCTTTTCTTTTCGATGAAGGATGTTGCGAATGGGGATTCTATCCTGTTCGCACCTAGGCTTCCCGCTGAGTATGCTGTCTGGTTGGGAGAAATACAGCCTCTGTCTCACTTTCAGGTGTGTGTGATTGCTTTCCAGTAACTTGGTTGGATGGTGTTGTTTGCGAATTCTATATTCAATTTGTTTCAAGCTGATTTGCCAGGTGCAATACAAAGTTACCAGGGTCCATTACACAGATGAGATGCTTGAAGTTCTGTGTGAGCGCAGCAAGGGACTGGATAGGCAGTTACTGTTTCTTTTGCATGGACTTAACACTGATAGCAATAACTTTTCAAAACCAGCTGAATTTGAGGTGCTTACTTTTTTCCTGTTTCCCTTTGTATAATTACTTTTTTGAATAAATTGACTGTTTTTATGCTCCATTGAAGGAATTCTTTTATTGGTCAGGGAATAGAAAAGTTTGAGATGGATTTGACTACGTTGCATCCTATTTTGACGGAGTGTCGTGTGGTGAAGTCACCAATGGAACTTGCCATTATTCAATTTGCAAATGACATAAGCTCTGAAGCACATGTTCAGGTAAGCGTTTCCAGAAAAGCTTTCCAATGGCATGTTGTTCGCCTTGGTTCTCACACATTCTCTTCTGCTTGGTGTCTCTGCCATAAGTGTTACCTCTTCTCACTGACTATATCAAACAAAATTTAGAGAAAGGGTGGCCACCTTCTATATTTCCAGTGTACCCTGAAACGCAGCATTAAAGTTTGCTTTATAGTATGATGCCCTGTACCTTTCTAGTTCTGTCTTTTTACCTTTTTATGGGTTTTCTTTGAGACTGTTAAAATATTCGGCTCAATTAGGTTATGAGAAATGCAAGGCCAGGGATGTTGGAATATCAGCTGGAAAGCATCTTTCTCCACCACACCTACTATTACGGTGATTGTAGCCTGTAGGCATTGCTCCTATACTTGCATTTGTGCTCTGGCGGTAACAGGCAAGTTTCCGCTACATGAGATTAAATTCTTCCCCGTCTTTGGATAATGTTACAGGTATTTCTGGTTGATGAGTTTTAAGTGTCACAAGAATAAATGGACCTGACATTGTAAGGAAGAGAGTTAAATCTGTGTTTCAAAAGTTGCCTTTTGGGGCATCCTTGTGTTTGAATACCAGAATATATTATTTAAATACGATAGTTACTTAAACGATATTGTAACATATGTTCATTGTTTCTTCTTATCCAGTGCTGTCCTCCATTATGGGCATGCGGCTGCTCCCAATGACAGGGTAGCCAAATCATGAACTTCGAGTATTTAGATTTCCTATTCTGTATCTCAAATATTAATCTCTGGATCAAGATAGTGAAAATTTCTCCATAAGTTTAATCGGCTATATTTTACTGTAGCCTTGACGATATGCTCAAGGGACTGGAAATATTGTTCATTCTCATATCCATTCAAGGACTGTATACAACATCACATGCCATATCCGTAGAGATAGCCTGTTGAGAGAGATACTTCCCATAGGATTTTCTCTTGGAACTTTGCTCGTACATATCTCATCCATAAGAAATTCAATTCATATTTCCAGGAACTAAGCTTGTATTGTGATTGGTTTATGACGTCATCTCAAATTGTCCAGAAAATATCTTGGCCTTTAGAACTTTGTTTTATGTGCCTCAAAATTGATGTTTGCAGACACTGCAAGATGGAGATATGGCATTGTTTGATATGGGAGTCGAATACCATTTCTACGGTTCTGATATTACATGTTCATTCCCAGTAAGAATCTCTATTTCAAACTGCATTTCCAACCTGCTTCTTCTTCCTTTCTGGTCATGATGATTTCCATCCTTGTGTCCTTCAAGCTAGGAGTATTTACCGTGTCTATTACCTATGAGGCACTTTATATTTCGAACATAACCTGTATTCTAAGGTCTTATGGGCATATTATGTGTTTCTATGAAAAGGTGAAGAGCATTCTTGATAAGAATCCAACTCTTGTCAAATCTGAACTTATGAAACAAGAGAATCTTAGTGTTCGTTGCTCATGCAGCCCATTTATTAATGTTTCAAGGTGGTCATAGAGTGTGGTTCAGTTTGTGATTAAGATGCTTGGTTTAAGGTATTTCTGATGGTGTTTTTAAACAAGTAGCAAGAACACTTGCAGTATTCTTTGCCTTGTACAATGCATTATTGTCATTTTCCTTTTTCCTTCTTTTATTCTAGAGATGTGAGATGCATTTTGTATGTCCAGGTGAACGGCAAGTTTACCAGTGGCCAAGCTTTGATATATAAGGTTAGTTTTCTTGAAGGTTATTTAAATTACACCTGACTACGTTCTTTAGTCATAGACAGTAAGAAGGCCAGCCCTCGAGAATTTTCTTGATTCCATGCAATTGTAATGATTTCTGCTTCTTGCACTTATGATTTTTGCTAAGAACCTTTTGATGATGACCATTGGATACGCAGGCTGTCCTTGGTGCTCATGATGCTGTAATAGCTGCAATGAAACCTGGAGTTAGTTGGGTGGACATGCACAAGTAAGAGCCGAGTTTTTTTGGTCGGGAAGAGCCGAGATTAGTTGCATTTGTCATCATTATTATTCAATGCATATAAACATTATGGAGTGAATTTTAGTAGGTCAGAG
>SOPF01027881.1:0-43970 GCA_012979155.1 Hypericum perforatum
AATAGTAACACTAATTAAAAAAAATCCGTATTGTTTATGGTAAATTAAATGGAACGACCATCCAAATAAAGCTTCCTATTTATTTGTCAATGTATCTTGTCACGGAGTATGTTAATAGGAGTAATTTAGTGTGGAGTAAAACTAAATTTGGACCCCCAATTTTCTTATTCTAAGCATTGACAAATATTTTTACCGAAATCACCTAGAATTTAGAGAGACAATTAATTCAACTTATTTATGCTCCTGTCTAATTCAACCACAAAAGACATTAAACCCTTCCATAAACCAAGTTTCGGCATATCTGTATTTTTGGGACTTCAACTCAAAATATCTCATTTAACTTGAACAATATTTTACAAATAGGACGATCTTACCAATTTTCTCACAAACTAACTAATGAGAAAATGTTTGTTTGCATCATATGATAAAGAATAATTGAGAGAATCGAGGAAATGAGAGTTGTTTGATCCACAAATGATAGGGTACGAACGTGTCAATTCAAGAACTTCTTTTGTACTTTTTAAAAAAATGTTAATTTTACACAATTGAAGATTAAATTTTGAACCTCAATCAAGCTATATATTATTAGGTGTAATGTTCATTAGACAACATCTCATATTTCTCTTAGAGAAAGAAAATGAGATTTGGCATATCTACCTAGAAAAATATATTTGAAACTCCAATGTATAACAACAATATATCCATGAACACATAAAAAAGAAAACTATATCCATGAAGATCAAATGCTACTACTCAATCCAGAATTAATACTGGGTTAAAAAGTAGGTTAGACTATGTAAAAAAAGACAATTACATACACAAAATCAAATTTTCACGCATAAAAAACTACGTCAACGGCTAAGATTCTCCTGCATTTTTATTACTAACTCAAGTAATTAAATTCAGCTTCCAATTTAACTGGGAGGAGGGGGGAAACACGATATTTCCCCACGACGTTAGGCCGCCGAACATAGATATGCCTGAAATAGCTGCCTGCTCCAGTCTAATAAAAAAATGGCGTACTTTTAAAACGGTCTTCCAAAGGGTAATAATGTCAAGTTCGTCATTTTGAAATATAAAATTGAGGGCAATATTATTTCCCTCTATTTCCAGAATAAAGTAATCGGAGGGGGCCGTCCCCGTCCAAGAATCCGTCAACCAAAACACGTTTTCGCCTTCCTGTCATATAGCCGTTTGGCCTCTCTCTCGTGGTTTTGTCCGTTACCGTTAATATTTCAGCTTTTAGTGTTTTGCCTAATTTATTTTTTTACTCCTAAATTATATTCTATTATGAATAAATGATTCCCACGTATCGACGAAATTGGAAAAAGCCTTAAGAAAAGAGACTCAATAATGAGAAAAGGCTGCCAAAAGGCCCAAAACGAAAAAAAAACAGGGGTTATTTCTACATAAACGAAAAAGCATGATTCTCAAAAAAGGCAAAGAAAAAGTAATAGTTGGCCTAATTTTTTTCCTTTTACTGTTATAACTAATAACTAGAGGTCGACATTCTAAAAAATAATAAAAATAATAACTAGAGGTCGACTGGTTTCCTTTTTCTTTAATAACCGGAGGTCGCCTCGTTTGCGCCTAAATTGATCCACGCAATCATTTGAACCGCCGTGTTTGCCATCCATAAACTCATGATCAATAAGATTCATTGACTATTTATTTAAAATCATTCGGTATCCGACGTTAGCATACAGATTAATTTAACTTAATCTGACCAAGACAGATAAATTTTTCTATAATTATTTAATATTATTATATTCCTTAAATATTTTGAACCCAATATTTTTTATTAAGTTAAAACAATTTTCCCAACTAATCCCGTCCATCACAAAATAAAATCTCAACAACATCAGGAGAGCACGGCGAGACGAGGAACAAAATAAGTAGACAATAATCAAGAAGACCCAGTAGAGCTATGACATATGAATAACTCTGTATTGCATTATCATTATTTATAGGGGTAAGAAGTCTCCCTTTCAACGGCAACTGGCGGTATAAAAATATACATGAATCAAGTTTTGTTAAACGGAATTTGCAGTCTATTTAATTAAATATAATAGTTGACTCAGTATAATATAACAATTTGTTCCATCAGATATAATGTTCGTATTTTGATACAAAGATTCATATTTTCATGGAATAGATATTTTACTTACTATAATAATTCATATTTTAATAAAATTGTTTCACCGGTTTAAAGATTTGAATATTCACTAGTTTGTGAAGTTTTGATTAAATGATTTATATAACAACGACAAAATTATTCCAACAATTACGATCAAATTTTTTTTTCTTTCAAAACCATCTAAAAAATCGTGTATATAATAACCAAATCATGTCACTTTGAAAATATATATTTGCAGAATATGAAGTTAATGATTCTAACCCCGTTAGCAAAGAGGGCATCAATGAGCGCCGAACCGTATGTACGTTGTTGCGGTTACGAGTCAGAGAGTGGGGGCGGGAGTGGAAACGGTGCTGAGGATGCATTTCCTCAGTATATACTGAGGAGGATATATATGTCAATTTACCCACTACAACTATTCATCCACTAACTATTCATCCACTAAGTACATACTGGTTTGGTCGGTTTGCATTGCTGGTTTATTTTTTGCATTGCTGGTTTGGTTGGCTGTATTACTGGTTTTTTTAGTTTCATTACTGGTTTCGTTAATTATATTGGTGGTTTGCATGGTTATATTATCGGTTTATTTTGTTGTATTACTCATTTCGTTAGTTATTTTACTGGTTTGCTTCGTTGTATTGCTGGTTTGCTTGGTTGTATTGATGGTTTCGTTGGCTGCATTGCTGGTTTTTTTGGTTGTATTACTGGTTTATTTGGTTGTATTATTGGTTTATTTAGTAACATTACTGGTTTGTTTGGTTGTATTGATGGTTTTATTGGCTGCATTGCTGGTTTTTTTTGTTGTATTACTGGTTTGCTTAGTTACATTACTGGTTTGTTTGGTTGTATTAATGGTTTTGTTGGCTGCATTGCTGGTTTTTTTGGTTGTATTACTGGTTTATTTGGTTGTATTGCTGGTTTGCTTCTTTTCATTACTGGTTTGCTTGGTTATATTGCCGGTTTATTTTGTTATATTACTGGTTTATTTAGTTGTATTACTGGTTTCGTTGGTTATATTACTGGTTTTATTAGTTGCATTACTGGTTTGCATAGTTATATTACTGGTTTGTTTGGTTGTATTGATGGTTTCGTTGGCTGCATTGCTGGTTTTTTTTGTTGTATTATTGGTTTATTTAGTTGTATTGCTGGTTTGCTTCTTTTCATTACTGGTTTGCTTGGTTATATTGCCGGTTTATTTTGTTATATTACTGGTTTATTTAGTTGTATTAATAGTTTCGTTGGTTATATTACTGGTTTGTTTGGCTGCATTGCTGGTTTTTTTGGTTGTATTACCGGTTTGCTTCTTTTCATTACTAGTTTGTTTGGTTGTATTGCTGGTTTGCTTCTTTTCATTGCTGGTTTCTTTGGTTGCATTGCTCGTTTGTTTCTTTTCATTGCTGGTTTGTTTGGTTGTATTGCTGGTTTGCTTCTTTTCATTATTGGTTTGTTTTGTTGTATTGCTGGTTTGCTTCTTTTCATTACTGGTTTATTTGGTTGTATTACAGCCTGTTTGGAAACATAAAAAATGAAGGGAAAAGAATTCCTTTCCTGAGTTTTAAAATTTTGAGTGTGTTTGGAAACTTTTTTATAAGGAAAGTGATTCCTTTCCTCCCTCAAATTCTTGATTTCAATTCCTTCCAAAAAAAGGTCGGAATTGTTGTGACCAAAACAGAATTGTACTTAAAATACCCATTATACCCCTAACCAAAAATAAAAATTACTAACTTTTTCTTCCTTCTCTCTCCCGACAATCTCCTTTCTAACACAATTTTGGCTCTCCCCTTCCATTTCTTCCTTCTCTTTAGCCACACCATAGACACTTTCAAGTCTCAATGGCTGGTTTAGTCTCACTACAGCCGAAGGTCACTACTTCTTTGTCTCCGACCGGTGTTTCTAGGTTTGGGGGACCCCTCCAAGTGCAAGTTCCAGCTCGGGCTTCGTTTAGTTCAGTGTTCCTATGGAGGGTTCAGGTCTGAAATGATGTGGGTTTAGTCCGAATTGCGCAGAAGGAGTGGCAAATTCGTTGTGCAGCTGTATTCTAATGACCTCCATCTTTTTCCGGTTTTTCTCTAAGGTCCATCTCTTATTTGGTTCCGGTTTTTCTCTAAGAACCAATGCGCACTCACTTCCCTTCTCGAGAACTCTCAGCTCAAATATCAGAACTTTCTTTCTTTTCAAGTCTAAGAAGCAATCTTTTTGGTCGAAAGGGTCGGTACTTGGTAGTAGTGAGGTGGATTTTGAGGTGAATTGAGTTTTCTTTCGTGGGTTTGGTTGTTGTTGCTTATAAGATTCAATTATGATACTGTCTGGATTAATCGGACTACTGAGTGTTCGGATATTAAGTGGTTTTACTTGTAGATTTTGTCTGAAATGTTGGGTGTGTAGCAGGTTAAGAGTACACCTGGAGGAGAAGTAGAGTCGCTTGAAGCTGATGCCACTTATCAGGAGTTAACCTGGTCTTCTGTGGTTTTTCCGTGAGTGAAATGCCCATTTCTTCTTTCCTTTGATGGGTATCTCTATTTCCATCTTTCATTCCCTTTTCGGGCTTCTTCTTTCTTCTGAAAAAATTCGCTATCTGTCCCCTTAGATTCTTATCGAGGAGTAGTTAGGTTGTCTCAAAGGATTCTACAAAGTATTTGTGATGGGTGAATGATCATGGCGTTCTTGACGCAAATCGATTCTCGACATTGCAGATTCATCTTCCCAGCTCTTGGCGGGTTGCTGTTCGGCTATGACATTGGCGCAACTTCTGGTGCGACCATATCATTGCAGGTGCTTTCTTACTTCTCATGGTTTGCTCTCATTGTCTGCCTATGATATTTCGGTGCATGATGCAAGCTTACGATTCGAATGTTTGGTTAATTCCATGTTTTAGTCGGTCGAGCTTAGTGGGACAATGTGGTTCAACCTCTCTGCCATTCAGCTTGGTCTTGTGGTACAAACTATTACCGATCTTGCTTTGTGTTTTACTTATCTAGTGGATGCATCAAAATGCTGATTTAACATTGTATCTGTTGCAGATTTTTATGGGTACATCCTAGTTGTTGAGTTTTCTTTTATCTTAAAAGCTTCTGCACATCTTATCTAATTTTTGAGACTTCTGCAAAAAGGGAGGCGAGAACTTATCATATTAGTTGTGCTATATGCCCTTGGTGGCCTGGTCACTGAGTGTGCGCCAGAACTCGTGGTCCTCTTGTTAGGTCGTCTTCTATATGGACTTGGCATTGGGTTGGTGAGCTTCTTGGATTTACTTTTAATCATGCTCATCTCCTGCTCTTTTGTTTTTCAAACGAATTCGAGAGAACATCCTTGAGCTTCAATGGCGAAACATGCATTACTGGAATATTGGCTATATGACAAACTAGTTGTAATCGTTTGTTAATGGATATTTGCGATGGAGACTTGAAGGTTATTATTGTAGTAAAGCCAAATCAATTCTTAAGTTAAAATTTTGGTTCCAAATAAGAAAATAGAAAAGTAATTCCTTTCTATTTGCATTCTATTAAGTTAAAAGAATTCTTTTCCTATGAGATTTGGTTCCAAACAAGCTGTTAACGGTTTCGTTGGCTGCATTGCTGGTTTTCTTGGCTGCATTGCTGGTTCGCTTGGTTGCATTGCTAGTTTAATTCGAAAGATGTTGCATTTGACAAACATATTGTAGGAATAGATTTGAACCAACTACCCGAAGAACATATTTGAAATGATTGGTGTTATTTATTTTTTTTTCATTCAATATATGATAGTAACCAGTATGGGAGTTTTGAAAACCAGCATTACATCCAAGAAAACCAGCATTACAGCTAAGAAAACCATCAATACGGTCACAAAAACCAATAATACGGCCATTTAAACCAGCAATATACACAAGTAAACCAGCAATAGGGTTAACAAACCAGCATTACAGCCAAGAAAACCATCAATACAGTCACGAAAACCAACAATACAGCCATTTAAACCAGCAATACACACAAGTAAACCAGCCATCGAAATGAACAGTGATTTTATTTGAAAACGTATAGTGCTTTTATTAGTGGATGAACAGTAATTTTATTAGTGGATGAACAGTAATTTCGTAAGTGGATGAACAGTAATTTTGTCAAAAAGTCTAAAATACCCTTATTCAATAATGGCCATTAGATCAGAATATTTAAAAAAATATTCTGATCCAATGGCCTATTGTTTCCTCAGTATATACTGAGGAAACTTTCCCTCAGCACCGGATCCAAGCGCGAGTGGGGGCCGTCACAGATAACAATGACGGTGTTTGCGCGTCCACGGACCAACCTCCATTAGCTCCAGACAGCTGTCTCTTTTATTAGGAGGTCGATACATATCATTTCGCGGGAAATTAATTAAATGTTTCCATTTCAAACAATATGTTTATTTTAAAGCATCTCACATGAAAGTTGTTACGTCAATTAATATGCCTCCTCTTATCTCACTTATTTGTGGTCCACCTTTCCTTCCTTTTTCACATTCAAAAAATTAAGGCATTCGTGTTGAGTTAGTCTCTAAAGGGCAAAAAAGGGATTCTTTGGTGTACCCGAAAGTTATTCGATGCCACAAAACAAGCCTATGAAAGTAATGTGAAAGGAATTTTTGTGTTCAAAACATAACCAGGACTATTCCCGATTATCTTCATATATGTGGAGTGATTATATACGTGGATTTGTTCTCTCATGTCCGTTAAGCATAATTGAAGGATCACATGCATGAGCTGAAAGAGATCTTCAAGCGCCAAGTAACCATATTCATCGCCTTGCACATTAGGCAGTTTCATGTAATGTATACAATACGTTTAAACCTCTTCCGAAATTCGGCAATGAAAAGGGTGGCCTGCTCGGATTCCGGCAACGATACTGGTTGCAGAAACAGGGGTCCACTGAGCGGATTGTTGTTAGTTTTCGGAAGTATCACCCTCGGAACTACCCTTTACCTGCATTTCAAGGAAATGAGTTCAGTTCGACATTAGTGTCTCCAGGAAATGATATTGTTGCGACTCAACAGTTTTTGCGAGCAAAACCACGGAATCAATGGCTTCGGCTATTCTAAATGATTTGTTGAGGATGTCAGCGAATGAAAAAAACTGGTCACATAAAAAACTATGAGATGCAGTTCATAGTCCTGCGGTCTGCAACAGAGAACCCATAGTTAATGCAAATCGACAATGGGTAGTTTTCCATTTGATTCATTGAACCACCCATCAATTCCTACACCTAAGTTCAGTATTTGGGACCCAAAATCAACAATTCAAAATTTGTTCTCACATCATATTTTGTGACTACTTGGCGCCATTTGTTGAAACTAATGTAGTGAATCTTAGGTAGGTACATCCGGTGCTTCAAGTATGCTTGTCGAAAGTTAGTGATTGCGAAAAAATAATCATATCAGCATTGAAGTCAATGTGTCACTAAAGTAATTGAAAGTTGCATTATTACTTACAACAAAGCGGTCTTATCTTTGCTATGGTTCTTCATAATATGGTGGAGTTGACTGAACACACACTTCATTATCATCTGCTTCATCATCCTCATCCTCATTTGCATTTACCCAGTTACTAGGGTGATGCTGCGATAAGGGTTGGCCAGTGGGTTGCGGCCTTCCTGTGATGACAAATTCTGAATAATATTAGCTCAAAATGGCATTCTAGAAACATAATCCAAAAAGTAGGCCTACTGCCAACCTTCAGCTCCCTTGGCATGATTCTTCTGCCCTTGATTAAAGCTGCTTAGATTTGTCAAGGAAACTTAGGTCCACAAATTACCACCAGGAGCAGCCTTTCACAAAAAAAAAAGAACAGAGCTGAAAACTGACGGCTCATCAAATTCGTATACTAAGCAGCCATTTACCACCTAGTTGTGAGTTTCTCAATCAGCACAGTAGAATATGCACATTGGGCAGAAGGAAAACCAGAAGTTCGGGACTTAGATTAACCACAGCACAAAACCATATAGTATTTCAACTGCCAGAAGAATTGGAGCGTAATGTCTTTCAGGGATCAAGTCAGCCATGCAATAGATACCAATATTGCTTTATACATTTTGTAGAAATCAGGAGACACTACCATGTCTTAACTAGCTCATCTAAGCACATGCTCAAAATCCTATTGTTAATGTCTAGTATTGAGTCAGTATCATATTTGCACTCACATTGTAACTAGATCCAATCATCATATGATTAATTGTTTTATCTGATGTCGTTCTATACAGATGAAGAAACTCTTGCAGAAGTTCCTAAGGAGCAAACAGTTTGGGAAAACAAAGAAAATACGTCTTAGGCTGAGTTGATAATATACTCAATTAGAAAGTAATCCTTAGGATACGACATTGGATGTTCATGAACGTTTTCTCTAGCATGTGCACCCTCTGAGATTCGCATTGTGCTGATTCTTTGAATTTCTCTCCGCTGATTGAGATTTAAGTTCCTTTCTCCTTGAGCCTGTCTTTGTTCACTGCCACTGCCACTTCTTGCTGCACTTCCTGCTGAAGATTGGCCAGTAAGATTCTGAGATGTAATAGTCTCACGAGAATTCTTTAAAAAGAATTTCTATAACTTGCCTGATAGTTCTGACCAGATTCTGGTGTGCTCAGAAGGTTGATCAGGCGCACTAGCACCGCACATCTCTTGTTGCTGTTGAGAACCTGCACCTCGTGCAGCCTGATCATTCATCACAGAGGCTTGTTGTGGAGGTTCTACGGAATTACCATCTCGCAGTTGAGATGAAAGCATAGTAGCCAGCACAAGAGTGGTGTCGAAGTTTGAACTGGCTCCATCATCAAGGCCAAATTGTGGCGTCATTAAAATAGGCCTGTAGTTTCAAACACATTTCCCGAGGAACTCATATCAGAGTCATAAATATAGTTTCTGATTGACACAAGCAATCGGAGAAGTTCACACCACCCGAAACTCGTTACATTATATTTTTGTCACATGATACATTACAATAGTCCAGTCAATAGTCATTTAGCGGATTAAGACAGCAGAAAGTTTGAGCAATGGGAGACGTCTAGTAAATGGTAGTGCACTTTGCTCTAAGGTGCATGGACTTGATAAAGTTACTACTCACCACCTATGAGCCGTTCTTCAAGAAATGGATAGTGAAAAAGAGATAAAGTAGGCACATTTCTGGCAAAGGAGAAACAAGGAATGTAATCTTACTCGCCAGCTTTCTCAAAATACAAATGGATGTCAACTTCACAGCCTTCACAGAAAGTTAGAAATGCCTACAATGTACAAAACAGTGGCATTAGTCCATCAAAATCCTTAACACACAAGGATAACACCAGCACAGACCAGACCAGGGAAGATGAAAGTATATAATGATGTTCGCAACAAATAATCAAGGGCTTCATCTTCCTATTGAGGCCCATGTTCTCAAAACAACAATAAAGCCTGAGTCAATTAACTTAAGGTCAAGGTTAGAACACAATTGTTTGCACAATTGCACTGAACGAGTTGGCATACCTTCAGTTCCTTCACAGCAAAAGTCACGTCCACAGGATCTCCAATGTGTGTATAATGAACAAATTCCTCGGTTGGATCAATCCAAAGTTGAGTGTACAGCGAAGATTCATTTTCTGCAATTATACAATCCTACGTGTAACTTCCATACGCCTAATATGTCAAGTATACAGAATCAACTCACTGACCTTTGGTGGGGTCTATGTAACTTCTGAGTTCAACAGCTTTTCCTCCAATTTCACTGGCAGCATCAGATGGTGCTGAATTTGGTTCGGTCGCAATTAAAGTGATCTCTGGAAGAGAGGACTGAAAATTGGCGAGGAGTCTGGTGAGATCCCGAGGCCTGACAACTAAACTGCTAGAGAATCCTGTCCTATCAAGAGATAAGTGTTGTATATCTGGCTCAACATTGCATGTAATCCAATATGATTTCTTCATCCCTGAAAAAAATGCACCATTAAGCCTTAATTATTTTGTTTTTAACATATGAGTGGAGGACCAAACATGTGTAATACTTAGACAAGGCCTCATTACATCATTTCACATTCTTCATCACACGTAATTTTAGTTTGATGCTTGGTTGTAGAACTACTGCAAGTTTAGCTTAAAGTCGTAAAGCTAGAGATACTACCTTCCGCTCAATAGCCTCACTCCTCTTTCCCAAGAATAATCACGAAATAAACACCAAAGGATACCTTATCTAGTCAGTATGTAGCTGTTGCAGGAAAAAAGGAAAACCGTTGCCAATTTTCCACTTCAACTTTAACTAAACACTTAAAGCAAAGTAACTATAGCATCTATAAACACAACAAAATTACCAAAAAGGTTTAGCAAAGTCCACATTACCACTACAGCATTCCAATGTCCATTGCACCTTGGACGCATCGGGATCGGGCAAATGCACCCTCAGATGGTCAATACTTGCTAAAGGCGTTCTAAGAACAGAACAAACAGCCTAAGAAATAAATGACCATTAACGACGCTGCTCCGAATCAACAAAAACCCCAATTGAGTCAACAATGGAAAAAAGTAGAAAATTGAATAGACATACCTTGAGAAGCACACTACACTGAACTTGCGAACCGGAGACCGAATGCACGTCAAAGAAGCTCGGCTTCAATGTAACGGATTGGTAGGCTGATCGGGACGAGTTAAGCGTGTGCAGGGCAAGCTACACATGGAGACACCACAAATAATCCAAAACCCTTAATTAGTTCACAGATCACATAGCTTCAAACTTGGCTTCTCTAAAACCCTTAAAACGGTAAATTAAGTGACACGTGGAAAGCCGCAGGAACTGAGAGGCTAACCGAAAGCAGCGAGATTCGAGATCGAAGCGGAGAGCGAACCTGAGAAGGAGAGGCTTGGATGGCGAGCTCGTTGCCGAAACGAGCGAGGCACGTGATCGACCTCGCGAATGTCTTGAGCGCGTTCCCGCTCACGCTCAACTCCATCTTCCGTCCCCCCTCTCTCTCTCTCCCTCTCCCTCCCTCCCTCCCTTGTTATTTTGCTTGCGATTACAGACAGCTTTTAAGTAAGTGTTGGCGGGAAAGACGAAAATGGATGTCTTCTGCCGCGGGAGGGCGGTTTCTGCTTCTCTTCTCTCCGTCTCTTAAAAACATTTAAATTAATTAATATTCTTTTTGGCAGAACGCTGGCTGGACCGAACTTGTAGGAGTCGATGATCGAAGGCCCAGTAAAATTACGAAAGGAAAAGACCAGTCCGATTTCGGGATTTGACTCTACATAGGAAAAGCTCAAAGCCCGAAGCATAGTCCGTCCACTTGGATGTTGGATCTACTAAATGCTCGATTTATTTATTTATTTATTTACTGGAACTAGTGGTAAAATAAAAAAATTGCTCTGAAATTTTTATTTGTTAAGAGTATTTTACAATTCAAAAATAGACTATTATTACTTTATATGGGGGTTTTACTTTTACACACTTTTATTTTGTAATTTGAGCAATGTTCCACTAAATATTATAGATTTGTCTAGGTTAAACTCCACTTTCAAATATTTCATATTAGTTATTATCATTTAAATAAGTGTAGTGAACTCAAAGTCAACAAATTTCATATTTATAACGTAAAATTATACTAAGTCTTAGCTGCATAAGTTATTTTTTTGTTGTACCATTTTATACTAAATTACTACACTGATTAATTCTATTTTTTTCTAATATATATTTGATAATAAAACAACCTATTTATTAATTAATTTAAATATTTTTCATTGTCAAAAAATTCAAACCATATAGTATGAAAATGAAAAGACATTAAACTACAGTCAAATGTTTTGTTAAAAAAACACAAAACACAAGCGATTAGGTTATTGGCACGGAAAGGAGGAGTATATAAAGACACTCCCAAAGTCTAAAACCCTAGCACCACACTTCTTCACAAGCGCAGTCTCCCCGGTACACCCCTCTCTCTCTCTCTCTCTCTCTCTCTAATTAGGGTTTCCTCTCTCTTTCCCTTTATTTGTAAGAACGCGGACATATTAACCAGTCGCCGGTCGTTGAACAATCGCAGGCGAGTAATAGATAGATCGAGAGAAGCCAAACTCAAATCTCGGACAAAATGGAGAACGAAGAAGGACAGAACATGGACCTCTACAACCCCAGGAAGTGGTACTACTCCTATTTTCCTCTGTACTCTTTTCCGGTTTGTAGCGATTTGCGGTTTCGAAAGGGTAGGGATGTAATTTCGTGTATGTTGCTATTGTTGTTGTGGGTTTGTAGCTCGGCCACGAACAGGCTGATCACCTCCAAGGACCATGCTTCCGTCCAGATCAACATCGGTCACGTTGACGCTAACGGCCGTTACACTGGCCAGTTCACCACCTACGCTCTCTGCGGTTTCGTCCGTGCCCAGGTCCTTTTTCCCATATTGCCCTTTTTCTGTTTGTGTTGAATTTTTTTTTTCAGGAAAGGACTTCTGTTTGTTGTAGAACGATCGTTGCCTGATGTTTGCTCGGCCGTTTGAAGTGGTTGATAGATGTAGTTGCTAATTCGTTTGATCTATTGAATAGTTCCTTTGAAGAGCTAGCAGTTGATTTTTTTCGAATGGGATTGCTGGTACTTTTGTTATTATGCTTTCGTTGCTCTCGTTGGGGACTTTAGGGTTGTACCAGTCTGCTGGTGCTGATATTTATCCGCATATGCTAGTCTATGTTGGTGAGAGTTTATACTTCGGTTTAATGTAGGGTTTGATGTGATTCCGATCATTTAAATGCATACTCTCGTCTGACAATGATTATCATTGATGATTAATTGGATGTTACCTTGGATTATTTTAAGGTAAACACTGATTTGTGTTGTATTGCTTTTGCTTTCCAGGGTGATGCTGACAGTGCTGTTGATAGGCTCTGGCAAAAGAGGAAGACTGAGCTCCGCCAATAAGCTGTAGTTGGTTGATGTTGAGAGTAGTGAGAGGGAAACGCTTCTGAAAAAATAGACCTTGATTTTATGAAGGATGGTGTCGAGATCTAGTTATTGTCTCTTTAATGCTTTCAGCTTCTTGATAAGATTGTCTACCATTTCATTTTTGTTCTTCGGATACTTGATATGTGATTTCAGACAAGAATGCAGTCATCCTTTTTAGTTCAATTGGTCTATTCTTGCACTATTGGATTTTTGTTTATCTTGTCCTAAGATGAGATCTTCATGCTGGCCATTGCTGCAATGAGGATGTTGCTCAGCAAATCAAACAAACAGGTCTGAAAGTAATTATGTATAGTTGAACAATGCACTTTCAATAAGCATCCTTGTGGCTGCTGCTGTTGCAAGTGGAGCTGCAAACTTCTGCAGTGGTATGCAATCGTGTTCGATCCTGTTGTATTGGAACAATGACCTGTTGGCTATTGCTAATCCATTGCTCGTAGAACTGGAGTTCAGCGTAATAAGAAAAGATAAATGTGGCGACTTGCCAGGAAGGAGAAAGAGACAATGAGATGAGACAAAGATCTCATTTTTCTCTTAATAATCTCCGTGCTACATTTACAACGTATATATGCTAACTAAAAAGAGAATCTACAAGGGAATAATTCTCTCCTAACTAACTTGTCAGAGGACAAAGAAAAGAGAAAATAAAAAGATCAAAAATTCTCTATTTTGAAGTTTGTTGATGTGGCGTAAGCTCCTACTTTCTAATCATTGGATGTCTTTTATTCCCCTGCAAATCCTCCTCGTGCTCTGTGTCAGGTGGAAGATTCCTCCAGTCACGTGGGAAGAAGTTTCCCGCTGTTGCTCGCGTGACCATTTCAGATTTCCTGGTGGGCCATGTTGGTTGGGCCAGGCTCACATATTTAGCCCAGAAGTTACTAACAACGGTAGAAACAATTGGCCCGCCAATGTTTAAATTAAGACAAGCTTGATCTATCTCTGCAGCTGACACAACTTCACGATCTTGTCCTCCATTAGAGCATGGCAAGAGTTTCAATATCCCCCCGCAAGCTGGACTAGTGGTGCTCAGTAGTCCCAGTTTGAACATGAACGAATAGAACAAAGATGGAGCTAAGGGTTTAGTGAAGATGTCAGCTATTTGAAGTTCAGCTGGAACGTGGAAAAGACGAACAACACCATGGACGATCTTTTCTCGCACTAAGTGGCAATCAATCTCAATGTGTTTAGTGCGTTCGTGGAAGACCGGATTTTCAGCGATGTGAATCGCAGACTTGTTGTCACAAAAGATGGCTGCAGGCATTGGATAACGAATCTCCAAATCGTCAAGAACATATGTAAGCCATTGAATCTCACAGCTCAACGAAGCCATTGCCCTGTATTCAGCCTCGGAAGAACTCTTAGAAACTGTTGATTGCTTCTTGGATTTCCAGCAGATGAGAGAGTCACCAAGAAAAACACAATAACCAGTTGTAGAACGCCTGGTATCAACACAACGATCCTAGCTTGCATCACAAAAACCAGATAATTTAACTTCTGAAGTAGATGGGAAGAATAGACCCAATCCTGTATGATTTTTCAGATAACGAAGGACTCGATGAAGTGCTTTGTTGTGTATAATGAGTGGTTTGGTAAGAAGCTGACTCAATTGATGGACATCATAACACAAATTTGGTCGAGTGTTGGTAAGATAAAGCAACTTCCCAATCAGCTGTCGATAAGTGGATGGATCTTCAATTGCTGGAGAACTTGTAGTCTCAGAATCGTCAGACAATTGAAGATTGTGAATCATTGGAGTACGCATCACTTTGCAGTTCTCAAATCCAGAATCTCTCAGTATCTCAAGTGCATATCCTCTTTGACATAAGTGAATGCCTCCTTTGTTCTCGTTACCTCGATGCTGAGAAAGAATTTAAGATTACCGAGATCTTTGATTCTGAGTTGATCATGTAGAAAATTCTTGATTCTCTTGATCTGAGACAAGTCATTTCCTGCCAATATGATATCATCTACATACACAAGTAGACAAATCATGAAATATTTTCCCTTCAGAAGAAACATCGAGTGGTCAGATTTGGCTTGAGAAAAACCAAAATTCAGTAACAAGGATGTAAGTTTTTGGAACCATTTTCTGCTTGCTTGTTTAAGACCATATAAAGACTTATTGAGCTTACAGACCTTGTTTTGTGTACAAGAAACGCCAGGAGGGAGTTCCATATAAACATCTTCATATAAATCTCCATGGAGAAAGGCATTATTAACATCCAATTGCTCGAGGTGCTAGTTCTTTGCTGCTGCAACTGCAAGAACTAATCTGATAGAAGTGAGCTTAACTACAGGTGAAAAGGTTTCAAGATAATCAATACCTAATGCTTGTGTATATCCTTTGGCCACCAGTCGAGCTTTGAACTTTTCAATGGTGCCATTGGAGTGTCTTTTCACTTTATACACCCATTTGCATCCAATTGGTCTTTTTCCAGCAGGAAGATCCACAATCTCCCATGTTTTATTCTGATAAAGAGCATCAAGTTCGTGTTTCATAGCATCTCTCCAGTATGGGACCTGATTTGCTTCTGCAAAGCTCGTAGGCTCCCTGATCTCATCAGTAGACAAAGCAGAATGCTCAAGAGAGTTGTTAAGATTAACCACTGAGACTGTACCTTTATCGAGACTGTCGTTACTCTGAAGATTGGATTGGACATGCTGAGAATGTACTAAGGCAAGGTCGTAATCCTTAAGGTATGGTGGAGAATGTCTCTCTCGTGTGGATCTACGCAAGGGTGTGGTCCTGTTGGATGGCTCATCAATACGAAGTTGGGATTCTTCGCTAGGCATCTGACAAGAGGTGTTGTCAGGAAGTGCAGGTTCTATAGGAAGTGGTTCATCAGAGTAGAGTTGGGTGTCTCTGCTAGGCATCCAATGGTTGGAACCATTGGGAAAGGGTGGTATTGGGGATGTAGCTTCATCAAAGCAGAGTGGAGAAGGTCTGCTAGGCATCTGATGATTTATGTCATCAGGAAGTGGTGTATATGTAGTTGGGAATGGCTGATCAGGTGGCTGCATTTTCTCTGTGATTATGTCTTGGAATGGGAAGTAGTTCTCATAGAACAGAACATGTCTAGAAACAAAAGTGTTGTGTGTATGCAAATCATAAAGTTTGTATCCTTTCACACCATGCATATAGCCTAAGAAGATGCATTTTCGTGCTCCCGAGTCAAATTTTCTCAACCGAGGTAGCACTGCTGCATAGCACAAGCAATCAAACACTCGCAAATGTGATAGAGAAGGAGCTTTGCCATGTAAAACTTCATATGGAGTTCTGTTAAAAAGAGTTTTGGAAGGAGCCAAATTGTTCAAGTGTACGGCATGCACCACACAAGCACTCCAAAAAGAGGTTGGTAGATGAGCCTGGTACTTAATAGCTCGAGCAACATTTAAAATGTGCTAGTGTTTCTTTTCAACTCGGCCATTTTGTTGTGGCGTGTAAGAACATGTACTTTTATGTAAGATACCTTTAGAGGCAAAAAATTTGTGCAGCAAGAATTCTGTGCCTTGATCAGACCTGATAGTTTTGATTTTTGTTTGAAATTGAGTTTCTGTCATTTGTGAAAAATTCTCAATGCAGACTTGAACATCAGTTTTACGCTTTAAGAGGTGAATCCATGTGTTTCTAGAGTGATCATCTACAATAGTGAGAAAGTATCTAAAGCCATCGTATGAAGGGACTGAATATGGACCCCAAACATCAACATGAAGCAAGTCAAAACATTTGTCTGCGATTTTTGAACTCAATGGAAAAGGCAGTCTTTGAAACTTAGCATAATGACAACTGTCACAAGGAGTTTTGAAATCATGAGAAATAGCAGGACAAATTTGCTTTAAAACAAGCAACTTGGAACTAGGAAGATGACCTAATCTGTTATGCCAGAGGTCGGGTTTATTCGGAAGATGGTCTCTTGCAGTGTTTGCTATGATGGAATAGGTTCTCTCTGCAGGACTAATGTAGTATAGGCCATTCCTTTTCTCAACAGTTCCAATCCTTCTCCGTGTAACTAGGTCCTGTAAATCACAGCAAGAAGTGGTAAAAGTTAATGAGATCGGTTGATCATTCACCAACTGAGATATCGAGATCAAATTGAATTTGAATTCTGGCACAAGTAGCACATTAAACAAGATCAGCTCAGGAGAGATTTGAACTGTTCCGATGTGAGAGGCTGCAATCTTGCATCCAGTTGGTAGTGTGATGAACACTTCCTTTATCTCTTGGTAACTAGTTAAAAACTTCTTGCTACAAGACACATGTGTTGAGGCTCCAGAATCTAATATCCATTCATCAACAGTAATATTTGAACCATCAGCTCCTTCAAGATTGGAAATCAAGTAAGTAGCTGCTGCTGTATAAGGTGCAGAACCAACCATGTTAGCCATCTGATGATTGGTGTGAGTGGAGGCGCCAGAAGCCTTTGGAGTGGACTCAGAAGGTGACTTGGAATCTACCAAGCCTTGAGAAAAAGTTTGTTTCATCATGGTCATCAGACCTTGAACTTGTTCGGCACTGAAACCAAACTGTCATGTTTTCTCCATAGTCTCCCCTGCATAAACAGTTGCAGCAACTTGATTAAACTTGGGTTTGGGTTTGGAACCAGGAGGAAACCCATGAAGCTTAAAACACTTTTCGATAGTGTGCCCCTCCTTGTGGCAATAAGTACAAACAGGTTTCTTCGAACCAAACTTCTTGACTTCAGATCCAGCAGCAAGAACAGCAGAGCTGTCAACACACTTTCCAGCAACGGGTATTCCAACAGATTGTCTCTCTTGTTGCGTAACCAAATACATAACTCGGCTCATAACTGGTAGAGGTTCCAGCATCAAGATCTGGGTTCTAACATGGTCAAAATTCTCGTTCAAACCAGTTAAAAAACCAATAATGTAATCCTGAACACGATGTTCAGCAGTCAAAAGAGTGGCAACACAAGGCTCACGAGGGTCAGGTATGCATCACATATAGGCACTGGCCTAGACTAGAGAAGTTGGTCTCATAAGGACTTCTATCTCGTAAAGTACTCATTTACAGAGAGAATACCTTGAAAAAAATTGCTGATTTGCTTCTTGAGAGCTGCGATCTTCACCAGGTCTCCTTTTCCAAATCTCTCCTTGAGGTGGTCCCACATGTCAGCAGCTGTGTCAAACCAAAGAAGGCTTTCCCCAAGCTCTGGTTCAATTGAACGTATCAACCAGCGAATCATGAGGGTGTTACATCTCTTCCAAGAAGAGAACAGCAGATCCGTCTTCGCTAGTACTGGAATGGAACGATTAACAAAGGGAAGGTTGTTTTTCGACTCCAAAGATTGGCTCATGGCTCGAACCCATGAGTGGTAGTTCCTCTCGTTCAAAGGTGGAGCAACCAGAATCTCTGCTGGACTTTCTCCAGGGTGAACATAGAAGGGGTTGGTGAACTCCCCGGTGGGAACACGGAGAGGATGGGTTCCTCCAGCAGCAACATCAGCTGCAGAGGAGATGTCGCCTCTCTCAGCCATGGAAGCGACTTATGAGTTCGCGGAAACAAGAGCTTAAAGGTGCTCTGATACCATAATAAGAAAAGATGAATGTGGTGAGTTGCCAGGAAGGAGAAAGAGACGATGAGATGAGACAAAGATCTCCTTTTTCTCTTAATAATCTCCGTGCTACATTTACAACGTATATATGCTAACTAAAAAGAGAATCTACAAGGGAATAATTCCCTCCTAACTAACTCGCTAGAGGATAAAGAAAAGAGAAAATAAAAAGATCAAAAATTCTCTATTTTGAAGTTTGCTGACGTGGCGCAAGCTCCCATTTTCTAATCATTGGATGCCTTTTATTCCCCTGCAAATCCTCCTCGTGCTCTGTGCCATGTGGAAGATTCCTCCAGTCACGTGGGAAGAAGAAGTTTCCCGCTGTTGCTCGCGTGACCATTTCAGATTTCCTGGTGGGCCATGTTGGTTGGGCGAGGCTCACATATTTAGCCCAGAAGTTACTAACAACGGTAGAAACAATTGGCCCGCCAATGTTTAAATTAAGACAAGATTGATCTATCTCTGCAGCTGACATCACTTCACGATCTTCTCCTCCATTAGAGCATGGCAAGAGTTTCAATATCCCCCCGCAAGCTGGACTAGTGGTGCTCAGTAGTCCCAGCTTGAACATGAACGAATAGAACAAAGATGGAGCTAAGGGTTTAGTGAAGATGTCAGCTATTTGAAGTTCAGCTGGAACATGGAAAAGACGAACAACACCATGGACGATCTTTTCTCGCACTAAGTGGCGGCCCGGAATTGGGCGCGAGGTCGCGGCGCCCTCGCATGCCTCACCCCGACAGGGTCCTCACGCCCAGGGCGACGTGGCCCCCTCTGATTGGGCCACGTTGCCTGGGGCAATATTCTATTTTTTAAAAAAAAAAATTGAAAAAAATTAAAAAAATCGGAAAATTTCGGAAAAAGTTCTAAAAATTTCTTTTATTTTTTTGACTTTTTTGTGCAATTAAATTTTTTTAATAATTTTTTGTTAATTTTATACAATTTTTTGAATCCAAATAACGAGACTTTTCGGATGAAAAAAATGTGTGTGGTCCAAATTCATTTGAGAATTCTATAAATAAATACAACATTCTTCATAATGTTTTTTACCAAAACATCTCCTCTCCTCTCCTTTCTTAATTAGATTGGGAATATCTAATTAACATTCTAATTAGATATGGATCCCAATGAAGAAAATGAGAATTTTGATTGGACCGATTTTAGGCAATTTAGTCCAACTAATAATTTTTTAGCTTCTAACCTCAATGTTTACTCCAAGGCTAGTCAAAACCTAAGCCAAATTCCTGAGTCAAACCAAGATCTACCAAACACCCGCCCAACCGATCCTCTAGCCCGGCCAAGGCACAACCGACCAACGCCAATGCCACATCCACCACACAACCCTTAACCTCGACCAATTTACCCAAAAATCTCGGGAAATGCTACCGAGATGCCACCATACCCACCTTGGTACTTTACAAGTTTTTTCCAAAATCTGCCAAATTGCCCACCAAACTTTACTGAAACTCGACCAAGCCCAGTGCAAATTCCACAACCTGAGTCATCATCACCCACAAAAATAAAAGAAAAAACCATTGCTAAGACGTGGAGTGTAAAAGAAGATATTGTACTAATGTCTACTTATATACAGGTTAGTGAAGATGCCATTATTGGGGCAAACCAGAAGGGGCAATGCCTTTGGCGCCGCATCAAGCAAATCTATGTTATGACCCTCGTAAACTTTGTCTTGGTTGCGACCGTTTGGTCCGACCTTTGGTTATTTTGTTTTGATCGGTGTTAGAACCGTTGTATTAAATTCGTCGACCTTTGGAGGATTAGGCATAATTTTGTCGTGTGAACTCCGATTTGGATGATTCTAAATCGGGTAGATTCGTAACATGTTAGTCTACGACTTTTGTGTTTTGAGTTTTGTGATTTGAACCCTTTGTCTTTGAGTTTTGAACTAATTACGGTCGGATTAGGATTGATAGAATTAGTTCATTGACGTTTGGTAGAAAAATCATAACTTCCTCATACGAACTCCGAATCGAGCGATTCTAAGACGAAAATATCCGTAAGACCTAGAGCTACAACTTTTCTGATTTGAGTTTTGAGAAATTAGGATTTTAGGAAGGGGGTACAGAACGCTTACCCAGCGGACGCTGGGAAGCCAGCGTACGCTGGACCACCCAAAAAATGTCCTTGGGGGTACAGATTGCTTACCCAGCGGATGCTGGGAAACTAGCGTACGTTGGGACACCCAGGAAATGTCATTTTTCTGGACCTTTTGCCCCTCCAACTTGGTGAAACCTTATAAACCTCCTACCAAAAATAGAAAGTCTCATCCGTTTACTTTCCACAAAATATCTAGCCTTGAGGAGAGAAGAAGAAGAAGGAGGAGAAGGAGAAAAAGGAAGGAAAAACCTTGGTTTTGGAGATTGGTAAGTGATTTTTGGATTAAGGTTTATTAGAAATAAGTGTAGATCTAGTGCTTACCTTTAAGTGGGTGTAAACTTGTGAGGATTGAGCAACTTTGTGATTTTTGGATAATTAGGAGTTTTAAGTATTTGAGGATTGAATGGAGAATTTGATGATCATGAATGTTGATCTAGTCATTGATGATCAGATAAGAGAACTATTATGCATATTTTGGAGACTTTGTGTAGGAATGTGATTTTAGAGACTTTAGTATAAGTTTATCCATTTTTCCATGAGTTAGAGAGGTTGAAGATTGATATAGGGTTGTTATATGATTTAGTTGATCGCTTATTGGAAATCAAGCACTGAGGAACATAAAGCGAAGAACGGAGATCCTTAGGAATATTTGTGATATTTGGTTAAGGTAGGGAGATATTATCCCTAACCTCTGTTTTGGCTAACATTGGTTGTTATAAACTTGTGTTGTTGGTTGATATGATGATTATGTGGTTATATGATAGATTGTGAAAGTGAGTCTTTATTTTGTGTGATTTGGTGATTTTCGGTCATGCATGGTTTTGATAAATATGAGTCTTGCGGATTATGAATACATAGTTTTGAACATTATGAATATATCTATGGTATGTGTGAGTCGATTTGTGAAATGGCGGACGATGAGGTCTACCTGTGACCAACCGGAGATGTTAGCACATGTGCACATGTTTTAGGGATACATTGGATTTGATACGATTATGATATGGTCGGCGGAGTTTGATTATGAAAGTGCTATAAGATATGTTATCCCAGTGTTGTGAGAAGGAGAGACACATTCTAGACCTATCCGAAGTCCATCCATTTATGTGGCATTTGCGACTCCAAGTTTGGGTCGAAACGTGTCTATATGTATGATTTGTGAATATGATATGATGTTTGCGATGCCATATTCGGATCAGAACGTGCCTATGTGTATGATTATGAATTCATCTTTGGTTACGATTGAATTACTTGTGATGTGCTATATGTGAATTCTATACCAATTATATATGCATGAATTTGAGTTAATGCATGTGGTTAGTTAGTTAATTATAGATTAGTTTTAATATCCTCTACTAAGTACTTCCAAGTACTTACCCCCTCCTCCACAGGTGACAAAAATTAAGGATCGTGACGTCTGGATAGTCTTTGTTGTTTATACATTTGAGATCATCGTCTACTTCTCGGGTTGCTAGAAGTCTCCAGATAGTATTTCTCTTTTGTGATCTAGTAGAGTCGCTCCATTGTACATATTGTAAATCTTGGATTTGTATGAATTTAGAATTATGCAAGGATAATTGTAAGTATTATGTATGAGAATATTTGTATCATATATGTAATATATTTACATATTTATGTATAAAAGCGCTTCCGCATATATATTAATGATTTTACTTCCGTACTATGATATTTGTGTGTATGTATAAGACTGGTTGGGTCGCGGCTCTTCAATTTGGGGAGCGTGATCTAGAGCCATGTCGGTGACCCAGATTTGGGTCGTGACAGAGTTGGTATCAGAGCTCTAGGTTAACAGAGCTATAAGGTTATTTGAGCTTTGAGTTATCAAAGCTATAAGTTTATCAGAGCTATAGGTTTTCAGAGCTCTAAATCTGACGAACTTAAGTTGAGTTTGAATTATGTGTTATGTATAATGGAGCATAGGATTTATCATGTCTTTGTCCTCTTCTTTGTGTCAGTTCTTTAGTGTGCCTAAGTCTGATCTATCGGTATAAGAAGAAGTGATAGTTATCCATATGACTCTGAGATGGCTAGGAGAAATCGATTTGGGATTGTCTGAAGGTTACTGAGCTATACAGTCAATATGGGGAAAAGGAACGAGTTGGAAATGTTCTGAGCATTATCTCGAATGTTGGATTTACTGGTTGAGTTCATAGATGAACAAGCTCAAAGAGAAAATTTGGGTAAGTTCATTCTTGGGGATTCAAGGTAAATGGTAAGACTCTGAGATATTGAAATATTTAAAGGAGTTGAGTTTAAGCGATGTATGGAATGCATTTGACCTATTTCCAAATGATAAATTATGATTGAACTTGGCATGTGCTTCACTGTAGTTCAGTTGGCAAAACAGGATTGTGGTGTACACTTATGAGCATGGGTGTTTAGTATATCCCATATGTATATTTGGTAACGAACCAAGTATTTAAAGGATTTGAGTTAATTGATTTCTTTTGGATGATTTGATGTTAAAGTGGGTATAGACTAATTATCATGCCATCATGTTATAGTGGATTGTTATAAATAAGATTGTAAAATTTAAGTCTGAGGGTGAGTCAAAATGTATATATTGGGGTAATGGAATGATGTTTCTACCAAGGCTTACCTTATGTTTGAAGATTTCTAGATTGTTAAAGAGACGGAGATGGATAAGAAACATATCTGATTTTGATATGACCATATGGTATGGTATCTACTGAGTTAAGAAAGTTGAAGATTGAATTGCATAATTTGTTAAATAAGGAAAATATTTGGTCTAGTGTTGCACTGTGGGGTGCTCTGATGGTATTATTCGGAAGAATGTTGAGAGTTTGAAATCATATGTTGATTATCGGTAACTCTATAAGGTAACAATTTGCCATTAGTATCCAATTTTGTGTATTGATGATTTATTGATCAGTTATGAGATGCTAAGTAGTTTTCAAAGATTGACTTAAGGTCGGTGTATCATTAGTTAAGGATTAGAAAAGAAGATGTGTGATGAAGACAGTTTTCAAAGATTGATTTGATTTGTATATGGTCTGAATTACGGATAACTTTGTTGCAAATACTTGGAACTAGATTGGAAGAGATACACTTTGAAGAATTCGTATGAGTTGCCTATCATATTTTCCCTTTGTGAGTTTTTCTGTTTCGATCAATGAACGGTTGGAGAGTTGATATGAGTTTGGTGCTACATAATTTATGCAACACAGTTTTATTGGCTTATGATTTTTCTCTCTGGAATTCCTTTAGATAAGGATATTGGATGATCGGGATGGATAGAAATTGAGTGTCTCCTTGATTATTTGGCTTGTGTTTTGACTCGATGTGATTGAAGGAAGAAGAATGCTAGATGAAAATATTTTTGGATCAGTTTGTGGTAGTCTTTATGATGATATAGTTTATTCATGGACTGAGGAAGAACATGAAAGATATCTTTGATTAGTTTTGAAGACATTATCGGATAATCAGTTATATGTCAAACTTTCTAAGTATAAGGTATGGTCACAAAGTGTGGCATTCTTAGGATGTGTTATTTCTAAAGATGGATTAACGGTTGGTCTAAAGAGGATTGAAATTATGGTTAATTGGCCAACTCCTACCAATATTATGGAGGTACAAAGTTTTCTTGGTTCAGTTGGGTATTTCAGATATTTCGTAAAAAGGATATTCCACTTTGGTCATTCTATTGACATGATTGACTCAGAAGAATGTGAAGTACAAGTGGATAGGAAATTGTGAGAGAAGTTTTCAAGAGTTAGGTGCTTTCTGACTAATGCACCAATTTTGGCTTCATCATCTACAACTGGGAAATATTCGATGTATTGTGACGCTTTTGGAATTGGTCCAGGATGAATATTGATGTAAGATAGGATTCCGATTATGTATGCCCCAAGACAGCTGAAGAAGTATGATCATAACTATTCACTGTATGATTTAGAAATAGTTGCAGTTGTTTTGCACTAAAGATTAGGAGATATTATCTATATGGTAAGAGGTTTGAGGCTCTTTTGATTATAGTTGCATATGTGTATGTCTTAAGTACACCTTTGAGCAACGAGATCTAGATATGAGACAGAAGAGATAGATGGAGTTTTGAAGGGTTACGATTGTTTTATGTTATAAAGCTTTGATGTTAGTGGCTATATTATGAAGCATTGATGTCTGCTTTTGGAATAATAGTTTTTAATGAATTTGTCTATTTTATGGATGGTTGCATCAGGGTTAAGGATGAGAACAATGATGGTTATCTTGTTTGAGATTGCTTAATGAAGATAAGTTCTATTCAGGTGGATTATACCATATATCTGAATTATGTTGTCTTTGCTAAGTATTCTACTTGGGATTAACATTATGGCCGATGCTTTGAGTGGAAAGTCAGATATGTTAGTGGTATTCGTATCTTTGATTTCAAACATATATGAGATAGTCAACCAAGGGTAAGAGTTGACAATATTGTTGATGGAAATGAGTCGGAACTATTAGGTGAGTTGCATAGGCAACCCGACCATGATAAGTTATAAAATTCGGAGAGATGATTCTGAGTTGATGAAGATGGCTGAAAAAAGTTGAAGAAGGTCAAAGTTGAACACCAAAGATCTTTTGATTTGTTGCAACCGTTGGATATTCTAGAATGGAAATAAGAAAGGTTTCCGATGAAACTATTGATAGATCTTCTGACTTCAGAATTTGATTCATTTTGGATTATCTTATATAGGATGTCAAAGTCTGCATATTTCTACTGATTCAGAGTCTGTATGATGCTACCAAGTCTGCTCAGTTATTCTTTGATTATAATGGTTGTCTATATGGAATTCCCATCTCTATCATCTCTGTTCGAGGGACATATCTTATATTTTGGTTTTGGAAAGAATTTGAAGATGTCGTGGGTATTCATTTGGATTTTGGTCATAGTATTTTATTCTCAGACGGAGGGACAGCCAGAGTAATACAACTTTTCAGAGTACGATATGATTATGTATGATTCACTTTGTCAAAAGTTGGGACTTTATTTATCTTTGATGGATTTCTCGTGCAGTAATGGTTATCAAAGCTGTCAGATAGTAATGTATGAGTTGTGGTATGGCCAGAAGTTCGGATCATTGGTATATTGGGAGAAAGTTGTTGAGCAACGGAAATGTGGAATCTTTAGATGATCATGGTTGAAAAGACAGTTGATTCGGAAAATGTCTTTAGTAGCTCAAAGTAGATTGAATTTGTAATCGGATAAAAGAAGAAGGGACAATGAATTTGAAGTTGGTTCAAGTATGTTTCTTATGTATCTTCAATGGAAGGTGTTATGAGGTTGGAAAGAAGGGAAAGCTAAGTCTAAGATATATGGCATCGTTTGGAATTTCGGGAATATGAGGTTTAGAAGCTCAGAAGCAGAGAGTTTCCGATGGTCAAGTTGTATGGGCTAAACGCTCATTTACCAAGGTCCTCGGTTAGTTCCGTAAGGAGGGGAGACCTTTACACCCTCATCCGTTGCGTGATAAGTAAGTTAGTTTGTTTGACAAGTAAGTCGATCTTCTTTATGTAAATTTGGGGACCGAATTTTATAAGGAGGGAAGACTGTTATGACTCTCGTAAACTTTGTCTTGTTTGCGACTATTTGGTCCGACCTTTGGTTATTCTGTTTTGATCGGTGTTAGAACTGTTGTATTAAATTCGTCGACCTTTGGAGAATTAGGCATAACTTTGTCGTATGAACTCCGATTTGGATGATTCCAAGTCGGTTAGATTTCTAACATGTTAGTCTACGACTTTTGTGTTTTGAGTTTTGTGATTTGGACCCTTCGTCTTTGAGTTTTGAACTAATTATGGTCGGATTAGGATTGATAGAATTAGTTTATCGAATTTTGGTAGAAAAATCATAACTTCCTCATACGAACTCCGAATCAAGCGATTCTAAGACGAAAATATTCGTAAGACCTAGGGCTACAACTTTGATGATTTGAGTGTTGCGAAATTTGGATTTTAGGAAGGGAGTACAAAACCCAGCGTACGCTGGACCACCCGAGAAATATCCTTGGGGGTACATATTGCTTACCCAGCGGACGCTGGAAAGCCAGCGTATG
This sequence comes from Hypericum perforatum, assembly GCA_012979155.1. Classification (NCBI taxonomy): domain Eukaryota; kingdom Viridiplantae; phylum Streptophyta; class Magnoliopsida; order Malpighiales; family Hypericaceae; genus Hypericum; species Hypericum perforatum. The sequence goes on from SOPF01027881.1 coordinate 26,803, forward strand.
CTGGGACACCCGAAAAATGTCATTTTTCTGGACCTTTTGCCCCTCTAACTTGGTGAAACCTTATAAAACCTCCTACCAAAAATAGAAAGTCTCATCCATTCACTTTCCACAAAATATCTAGCCTTGAGGAGAGAAGAAGAAGAAGAAGGAGAAGGAGAAAAAGGAAGGAAAAACCTTGGTTTTGGAGATTGGTAAGTAATTTTTGGATTAAGGTTTATTAGAAATAAGTGTAGATCTAGTGCTTACCTTTAAGTGGGTGTAAACTTGTGAGGATTGAGCAACTTTGTGATTTTTAGATAATTAGGAGTTTTAAGTATTTGAGGATTGAATAGAGAATTTGATGATCATGAATGTTGATCTAGTCGATGATGAGATAGGAGAACTATTATGCATATTTTGGAGACTTTATGTAGGAATGTGATTTTAGAGACTTTAGTATAAGTTTATCCATTTTTCTATGAGTTTGAGAGGTTGAAGATTGATATAGGGTTGTTATATGATTTAGTTGACCGCTTATTGGAAACCGAGCATCGAGGAACGTAAAGCGAAGAACGGAGATCCTTAGGAATATTTGCGATATTTGGTTAAGGTAGGGAGATATTATCCCTAACCTCTGTTTTGGCTAACATTGGTTGTTATAAACTTGTGTTATTGGTTGATATGATGATTATGTGGTTATATGATGGATTGTGAAAGTGAGTCTTTGTTTTGTGTGATTTGGTGATTTTCGGTTATGCATGGTTTTGATAAATATGAGTCTTGCGGATTATGAATACATAGTTTTGAACATTATGAATATATCTATGGTATGTGTGAGTCGATTTGTGAAATGGCGGACGATGAGGTCTACTTGTGACCAACCGGAGATGTTGGCACATGTGCACATATTTTAGGGATACATTGGATTTGATACGATTATGATATGGTCGGCGGAGTTTGATTATGAAAGCGCTATAAGATATGTTATCCCAGTGTTGTGAGAAGGAGAGACACATTCTAGACCTATCTGAAGTCCATCAATTTATGTGGCATTTGCGACTCCAAGTTTGGGTTGAAACCTGTCTATATGTATGATTTGTGAATATGATATGACGTTTGCGATGCTATATTCGGATCAGAACGTGCCTATGTGTATGATTATGAATTCATCTTTGGTTACGATTGAATTACTTGTGATGTGCTATATGTGAATTCTGTACCAATTATATATGCATGAATTTGAGTCAATGCATGTGGTTGGTTAGTTAATTATAGATTAGTTTTAATATCCTCTACTATGTACTTCCAAGTACTTACCCCCTCCTCCATAGGTGACAAAAGTTAAGGATCATGACGTCTGGAGAGTCTTTATTGTTTATACGTTTGAGATCATCGTCTACTTCTCGGTTTGCTAGAAGTCTCCAGATAGTATTTCTCTTTTGCGATCTATTAGAGTCGCTCCATTGTACATATTGTAAATCCTGGATTTGTATGAATTTAGAATTATGCAAGGATGATTGTAAGTATTATGTATGAGAATATTTGTATCATATATGTAATATATTTACATATTTATGTATAAAAGCGCTTCCGCATATATATTAATGATTTCGCTTCTGCACTATGATATTTGTATGTATGTATGAGGCTGGTTGGGTCGCGGCTCTTCGATTTGGGGAGCGTGATCCAGCGCCATGTCGGTGACCCGGATTTGGGTCGTGACAATCTATAACCAATGTTATATAGAAAATCTAACCAACCTTAACCCAAGAAATTGTGAGCAGATGAAAAGTAGATACAAATGCCTAACTCTGGCATGTGGAGGATGGATTGAAGCATACACTCATGCATATCGCAAAGTGGCCAAGTCGAGTCTGATATAGTGGCGGAAGCGCATATATTATATCAACACACCCACAAGAAAAAATTTCTTGATCTACATGTGTTTGAGGAAGTGATGCACTAACATCCAAAATGGAATCCTGGCATGCAACAAGATCAATCATTCGGCTTCATCTTTTCATCGCCGGCAAATGATATGGAGAGTGGTGGAAGCACAAAGAGAACAAGAATCACCGAGGAGGAAATCGACACAATTCCAGATGACCCACATACTCTAGTTAGCAGAGCTTCGACAATGGAGCGTCCAATTGGCCGAGAAGCAGCTAAGAAAACTCGAAGCGCTAGAGAAAAAGAGAAAGTCACATCAAGCAATGACAACTTCCCTTCAGAGCTTGATTCTCTGCAAATTGCACGGTCAACAGCGAAGGACACTGCCAAAGATGTCATCGAGCAGATGAAAACGAATGACGAAAAAAGAAACCAACGAATGAAGAATTACAAAAAAGTCAAGACAATAAGCGCTAATGCCAAGGCGATGAATGCTAAGGCCAAAATTCACCAAGCAAATACGGCCGTTCTCCAGGCGTTGATTGCTCGAGAAAAAGAACTATCCCCAGACGAGGAAGCAATTAAGAATTTTTTGCTTTCACAATTGTATAACAAGGATTAATCAATTTCAGTTTTTAAATTTATGTAATTGTTTCCAAGTCCGCATATAATATATTTTGAATTTTATAACATTTCTATTTCGCAAAATGTAGCACTTCAAAATTAAATTTAGCATTTTTTAAGTTACGCGAAAAAATACTCGATTCTGATACAGTTAGTTGAATTTTAAAAAAGCTGAGCTGAGAAAAAAGCTGACGTGGCACCCAGGGCGCGCACTGTAGCGAGGGCATCACTGTGAGCTAAAAACTGAGAGCAGGGGCGCGGCTGACGTGGCGCCCAGGGCGCGCACTGTAGCGGAGGCACCAATGCAAATGGTCTAAGCTATTCAGTATGATGAATTGTTAGTGTTCAAAATTCCTGACAAATATAACTTAATGTAAAAATTAACTTCAAAAAACTCACACCACGACTACTTATAATAAGAAACCCACTTTTTAGTTATTATAAGGAACATTTATATTAATAACACCAAAATTGTATCCGAACACCAATTCCACCTATTTTTAGGGAAACAGTAAAAAAGTCGACGATGTTTGGGTGTATCCTAGCTCAGCAATGAAAGCCCCACCTCTGAAAAAACAGCGGCCACGTGTCAAACGATCTCAAAATAAATAGGTTAAGATAATTTTTTTTAGGATGGTTAAGATAATTTACATGAGACAGGTGATTGGCTTGGAGAGGAAGTTATGTTCAATTAGAGGAATCAGGTTCCTTGAGATAAAATGCGGGATGATGCTTTATGCAAATCCTGCAATTTGCTCGCACGTCAATATTCTCTCTAACTATTTCGTCATCGTCTTTATATTTAGTCCAAGTGATATACGGAATTTGGGTACGCTATTTATGCACCATACCTATTTATAAACAAAAGATTGATTTTAACCTTTCACTTTGAAATAAAGATTGAGTAATACTATTGGTTAACTTCAAGAGGTAGATTTTTATACTTATTAATAAGATTAAGTGGCACACTTATAACCTAGTCATGCGTTTAATTTCAACGCATATTTGACGTTTCCAAAGTTTCATGAAATAACGGACGTGCAAATAACAACATATCTATTGATAGATTTATTTGATAATATATTATAATCTTTTTATTCAACCCAAAAAATTTTAAAAAATAATTTAGTTAATTTTCACACTTAAACAACCAAAATTCCATTTCTTTGCGCTCACCATAGCTAATCGAGCACATAACTTTTGGATCGGAAACAAGAGAATAGTAAAACTAGCTTATATACGAAATTTCAAACGTAATTTTTAGATTCACACTGTTAAAATGTAAATCGCCTCATATTCAATTTAAGGACACGTGATTTTCTATCGTCGATCGTTTACAAATTGCTGCCCACTTTTAGGAAGAAGCCTCTACAAGAAAATTGGATACCCTGTTCGTATCATCTGGAATGTCAAAAGACTTCGGAAAAAAAAACTGCCTTGGAGTTCTGGTGGCCAAAAAAATAGACAATTGATCCATAGAGCTTTCTAGATTTAGGAAAGGTGATTAAGACTTTACGACTTTATATTATGCAGTTTTTGGCTCATAATTCTGATTAAAGTTGTAAGAAAGGTAACTCCATATAATTTTTCGTGTACCATCAGGACCCCCGGATTGTGCATTCCAATATTGATTATGACTGAAGTCATTTTTAAATAAGTTTAATTTAACTTTTATTTGTCAGCAATAATAATACGTGTCCGTTAAAAACAACAGAATTTTATTTATCATATAAATAAATTGCATAAGATTATGACCTGAAAATTCTCAAATAATTTTATAATTCATTCAAGAAACAGCATAAGCGCCATTTATAAATCCTTCTACCCTTTAGGAAGGAACATCCTGTACTATTCTGGACTTTGCCCTAACAGCTATAAGCGAATCCAATTTATAATTTATAATTTAGTAATCCAATTTATAATTTACCACCAAACTGAGTCTTAAATTAATCAGTTTAGTCGGAATCACATATTGAATAATTACTACAAAGTGAATTTCATTTGCAGCTTCTTCCTAGTCTTGCTTCCCAACAAAGAATGAGATATTCTGTACCTGGCTTACAAGTCTTGTAAGTGCCAATTACCGGAAGCAGGGCCACGTACAAGAGATCACAAATCTCTTTTCATTATTTAAAACAACAAGGTTTAAAAATAGCATATCTCTTCCCATCCCTCTAATACACGGCGACAACATCAGAATCGGAAGTGAACCGAAATGGGGCAAGCCTTAATCAGATTGGCTCCAGGTACAAAATCATCAATATGTCTCCTCGGCATAAAAACTTGTGTTCGTGTTTATGAACGATGTGCAGTTAGCCGCATGTATTTCCATATAATATATAGTGATGATCGTTTTGATCCGTGGATGTAAGTTTTTCGATCGAACCACGTAGTATCGTGTATCATTTATCTCATATTTTCACTACTATTTGTTATGATTATTGTATGCCCTCTATTATTTGACATGCATATAAGTAATGATATGATTGGGAGTTTAGAACCGAAGTCTGGCAATTTGTACTTATAAGTACGAGAGACCCAGACAAAAGTTTGACCTATGCTTAGGTACAAATTTAGAATTTAAGTCAATAATTTGTCTCAGCAACCCACAGGGATATTCTTGAAGCCTACTTATCGGACAATGGCCTTGAAACTAATTCAAGCCGGAGATTCATTTTCTGGATTCTTGTCAATTTTGTCCGATGAAATGGGAGAGACCGCTTCCCGTGAAAGTAAGGAAACAACAAAATGATTAAATAAGCCTTCGTAGTAATATTGAAACTATCACATCATTAGTTATGAATATGGTAAAATTAGTTTATGAATGTTAATAATCTTGCAAATGTTGTTATTGTTTTCTAGGCAGATGGGATAACTAGCTGGTATTTTGAAGTCAATGACATGAAATGCACAATAATATATGCTTGACTAAAGGTATCTATAACGTCGTTATGTTATTTTGGGGGAAAATAAATACAGGAAGTGATCAATCCAGTGGAAGAGAGGCTTCCATAATCGAAGAGTGCTACATGAAATTTTTAGATGGAGCGGACAAGGAGATGAATCTGGCCGATTTCTACCAAGCAGTCTGCAAAACTGTCGAGTATGGAATTTAATTTTACCGATTACTTTAAAATTTATTGCTGGTTTTCCTATACGTAATGTTGGTAAACAAACGTTCTTGTTAGCATATCCATTAATATTTTTTTTTTCTTTAAAACAATCTCTGATCCGGATGACTATTTGAATAAACTGAATATGAGTAATGATGACAAAATAATGCCAACAGTTATTTGACAGTATGATTTTCATAAAAAAATTTAATTCAAAATTTTTGATTAAAAAAATTAATTTTATTGTTAGTTTATATAAAATATTATTAATTATTAATGTGTTTATTGTCTCTCAATATTGTTAATCTTTCCTTCTCCAAAGTCTGGACCCCTGATTCTAACAATACTAACTCATTAAAACAAAATTCTAACAAAATTTCAATTGGTTCTGATTGAGAGTGAGATCATAACTTAACACTTTTGCGGTTATTCCCCTTTCGTTTTCAAACAGAGAAATTAACAAGAACATCAATAGTACACAATTCTGTATCCCGACCAAGGAGAAACTAAAAGAAGTGTACGAGGTAACTCTTTCCTCACAATTTTAAACTGTTATTTTTTTGAAATAGAGTAAATTTATAAGAATGTAAAAAATATTCGTATCACGACGGTTGAACCCTATTCTTACGATGGTTGGACCCTGCTTTTATCATATTGATTGAGATTCTGTTGACTTCGATTGAATATATTGTAGACTATAGATATAAGTCCATATTTTAAAGTATTGTATGTAATGGTATATGATAAGATAGAGTATGGTATGAATTCATACCCTATACTTATCATTTCATTGTAGTTTAGATTATATCGTAACTAAACCATTGTTAGATCATAGTTAAATTTATTTTATAAATTATAATAGATTTATTAAATATTCTACAATATGGTTCATAAATTTGACTATTTTAATTTTTTTAATTAATATACTAGATATTTTATGATTAAATGTTCATATATTCATTAAAATTTTATTGAAATTTTAATTTAATTAAAACTTTATGTTAAAAAATAGGAAAAATTAGGCTAAAGTCCTTCTCCTTTGGTGATTCAACCTTTTTAGTCCTTGTTGTTCAAAAAATACTCTTTCAATCCCTACTATTCAAAATAACATGTATAATTCAGTCCCTAAAAGTCAACATAATTTTTTTAATTCCCATTATACCCTTCTTACCAAACCAAACCTAAATTAAATTAAACCCAACCCGGATGCCAAACCAAAACCAACCAACCCGGAGACCATCAAACCAAATCTCATTTATCCTCTTCCTTTCTTCATCTTCCGCCAGGAGACCTATTACCAAACCAAGAATCCAATCATTTTTTGATTAACCAAAACTTCATTACAAAAACAGAAACTGAAACTTCGTTACGAAAATGAAAATAAAACTTTGTTACGGAAATGGGAGAGGAGGATTGTACTGCTTGTTGACTGGGTTTTTCGGGTATGACTCGGGCGAAATGAAAATGGTCAGAGTAGTTAGTGGTCGGGGTCAGAGGGGATGCAGGAGTCGGGAGGGGTGGAGGGGGACCAGTACTAGTCAAGGAGGCCGTAGTTGAGGGAGCGCAGGAGGGCTGTCACGTGGACCTTGAGGCGGAGGGTTGGGATTGAGAGTGGGAGAAGAGAGGTGGGTTTTGGGTTGGAAGCCATTTTTGTTCGTTAGAGAGGGGTGGAAGGTGGTTAGATCCGGTCGGTAATGATAGTGGGGTCTCCGGCCAGTGGTGGGCTACGGTAGTGGAGGCGGATGAGTTGAAGCTTCTGGTTTTGACATCCACTTGTTTTATTATATAAGACAAAGTTGGGATTAGGGAACGGGAAATGAGGACAAATCTGATGAAGCTGTCCAGAAGTGGTCTTCCACTGCCCAATGAAGCTGTCCGAACGAGAGAGAAAGATGGGATTAGGGAAGAGGGAGAGGGGAGCTGATGGTTTGGTTTGGATTGGGTTAGGTTAGGTTAGGTTAATTTTGGTTTGGTTTATTTGGGTAGGGATTTGATTTGGTTTAATTTTGGGTATGGGTTTGAGTTAATTTTTCAAATGAAAGGTATAATGGTCATAAAAAAAATTATGTTGACTTTTAGAGACTGAATTATACATGCTATTTTGAATACTGGGGATTGAAAGAGTATTTTTAGAACAGCAAGGACTAAAAAGGTTGAATCACCAAAGTAGAGGAACTTTAGCCTAATTCTCCATAAAAAATATATTGTATCTAACTCAATAATCGAATCATATAGATAGACCTTACAGATTTTGAGAATAAAATTATAACTTTATTAACAAAAAATTGCGATAATTGAAAGTAGTTATGAGTAACTTTTCAATCTAGAGTATGTGAAAAGTTCTACTAATATCCAATCATACCTACAATCACCCCTGTAAATTAATTATCACATCCCTAATATATTTCTTGTTCCCTGCAGCGTCACTACAATGGCAAGAATGAAACAATGTCCAAAGAAGAATTCCAAAAAGTGCTGCAAGAATTAATAATTGATTCCGGGTTTACCGGTTTTGGATCCAAAGACACACTCCTCCTCGTCTTTGGGGTACCCGCAGCTGCGTTGTTCATAAAGCAAAGAATAGCACCTAATGCTATCCCCAACGATGTCTTTATTCCTAGTGTCACTTCCGCCACCGTTTACTTTCTTGCCAAGCTTAACAAAATATAACATAAACGTTTCAGGTGGACAACTTATACGAATTATCTTCTATCTGATTGAACAAATTCTTAGTTCTTTATAAATTAAATTATATTCATTTCGACAATCAACTAAATTGACTAAAAATATTTTAGTCGGTTCTATTTATGGCTTTGTTCCTGAAGCATCAAGGCTCCTTCTGATGTTAATAGAGATAATATCCGCAAAAAGGTGAAACTTGAGTCGAACTCATGTATTAATCTTTGCTTTTCATCACTTATACAATTAGAAAAAGAATAACATATCGAATCCTTTATATATACATAATTGGAACTTGAGTCTATCTAGTCACTCACGTCCGCAAAATTAACATTCTCATCCTCAGCCACATCCATGCGCCTATCTTAGTCCGTAAGAGAGACATTCCACGAATACTAACTCCTTAAATGACTATACATTGTGTATTTTAAAATAAAGATTTGGAGGAACCCGTCAAAAACAGACACAAACTTCATCAATCTGTTCAAAGGAAACCTGTTTGAAAGTGACTCCAAAACCTCCAACCTTGCACTTTAATTGCTTTACATCACCATCGTTAGTGGGTAATGCTTTGTTCGAGATCGTGAAGCCCTTTACAAGTCAGAAAAATAAGCTTTTGGAATATCAAAGGGACCTACATATAGCTACAAGTTTCAGTTACGGAAACTTAATGGAGGGGGAAAATTTTGCGTAGAGCTTCTCGAAACATCCAAACATTGGCTGTGGTGGAAAATGTTGTCGGCTCGTAGTACTCAGTAGTTACCGCTACCAGCCTATAACATTTGTAGTCTAAAAGTATATAAATCCCGCAAACGGTCGTCCAAAAAGATAGTATAGATATAAGTACATTTAGAACAAAAATTAAACAAAGTTGTTAGTATCAACGGAAAATTCAAGTAGACGACCACACATATTGGACTACGAAAATTTTAAGAAACTTGCCAGTGGGAGTAATTATTTCTGTACATATAACCCCAGATATCGATATTCCTAATCCATGTAAACTTCGTTATATTGACAATCTTGTTCAGTAAAATTGCATTTTTTTAAAACTTTTAGTTTCACCAATATTTAGCTAGGAACCTGTGGTTTAAATTTAAAAGTTCTGTTCCTATTTCTAAAACATCTGTAGTTGCGACTTGCGAGAGGATTTGGTTTTGTACACGATTTTTTAAGATAGTCATGGATAAATGAATTATTTTATTATAATTGTGCGAATAATTTATTTTATTAGATCTAACTAAAACAAATTGTTTTATTCAAATACAAACTAATATATTAAATGACGGAACATTATATCTACATAGACACACCGTTATTATCATCAGATCACAAATTAGTATATCAAAACACGAACAGTCATCAACCAAAATCCACGGTTATACTCAAATCCTGACACCGGGCGAACGTGGCAACATATAGTTTCGTTATCTACGTGTAGTAATTATCTCCCAACATATTTACAGTAATTTTTCTGAACGCTGTTCATCAGTTCTTGCACAATTCTCATCTTTTATAAGACAAATAACATAAAAATATAGTCCCTGATATCTGAACACTTGTTAATAATCAAACAGTGAGTAAGTTTAAGAGTTTACTAATTCGAGTGTAAAAGAGTGGATTCTTTGAAAGTTTCTATGTAATATTCGTGTCTTTGACACCAAACTTTCTAACCTAGAACAACGCATTGGTAAAAAAAAAAATCTTAAAAGAAGTAACTAAAAGATAAAAAGGAGACAACTAGTTAAAGATAAGCACGTCCCACTTAATTATGATTCTCCCGAATATCTACATCAACTTCAAAATTACGGATTACCCCTTCATTTAACAGCACAAGCAGAGCGCTACTATTCCCATATCCCTATATTCTCCTCCAACTTTCACATAACCCTACATGCATTGGGATTCTCGTCGCTCAAAAGCTCGAACGAATCGGACGGCTGAGATGTGTACTCCTCTAGATCCGACCGCTGAGGCTCGCTGAACGTACCCGGGTGCATGCAAGCGTACGAGACCGGGTACCGCGGGGCGGCGTAGTAATGTGCCGTGCTCGGATACGGCGCTGTGTTGTAGCTCACGGCATACGCCGACGGCGAGTAGTAGTCCTCCGCCGGCGGGTAGTGGTACACCTGATGACGTGGCGGGCTAGGGATGGCCACGTTCGGGACCTGGCCGTGTCCGAAATAACCGGGCGGACCAGTCGCGAAATCGATCGGGTGGTCACTTTGACCAACGTTGACCGTGGCGGAACCTTTGTGCCCTTTCTTTTTCTTCTTTTTACCGCCGCCAGCCCGCTCTTCACCCTCGGCCACCGGCGCCGCCGGTTTCACGTCGAACTTGACCTCCTTGACCGGTCCACCGACTTTAACGCCATCCAACACCACCTTGTTAACGGCGGTGGTGGTTCCGTTCTCGTGGACTTGAACTTGGTGAACAACTTCACTTTTGACCGTCTCTTTCTCGGGTAGAACGTCGCCGTCTTCTTCGCCGGTTTCCGGGTCACTTTCGTCTTTTTCTTTGGTCTCTTTGTCCTTGTTCTTGGACTTGGATTTCTTCTTCTTCTTCTTCTCTTTCTGGGTGTCCGGCCAAAGCTCCGCGTGCTTCCCCGTCTTGACCAGCTTCTTTATTAGTGTCTCCGACTCCACGTTCCCTATGACCGTCACCTTCTGTTGCCTTAAGTCGATATTCGTCTCGTAAACACCTGAGAATTTTAATATTAATTGATGTTCAAATATTTTGTGACTAATGAAGTCACAAAACAAGAGCAAAATTTAGAATTTATCGAAATTAAATAAGGATTTATTCTGAACGTACCATCGATGCTGCCAAGGATTTTTTTGACTTTCCTCTTGCATCCTTCACAGTGGATGGAGACTTTCAAAACCCATGTCTGAGAAGATCAAAACAAATAGAAGAGCAAAAAAGGGAAGACGGGTTTTATGAGAAATAGGCCAAGGAGCAAAAGAATAGAAAACATAATAATAATTTAAACACAACCAGGGAAGAGGGAAGTACGAGCAAATATTTCTCGTTTGGTTGTATTATACTACCTTGTACTTGAGAGGTGGTTCAGGGTTTTCTTCCACTAGATGCTCTTTGGTCTCTGGCTGCTTGTTATTGGTGGAGTTGGGAACTTCTGGCTGCTTGTTGGGTTCATGAGGATGAGGTTTTGGTTCTGGCTTGTTTGGTTCCGCGGGAAGAACTACAAAGGGTGCCATTTAGTAGGTGGTTGGGGACAGAAGGTATCAGAAGCTAAGGGGAGAGTGAGGAGAGGAAGAAGAAGAGATGAGAGAAAAGGGCTTTTTGAGGATGGGTTGAAAATGCTTCAAGGAGAACAACTTGGAAAGAAATGCTTGATGGATTTGAATATAGGGAGGATGGTGGAAGGAAAAGTAACCCCATCTATTGGTGAGCCCACGAGACTTTATCCCTATTAGTGCTTCGTGCATGCAATTGACAATTGGTAAGTCGTCTTTATTCTTTTGGTTGATTGTTAAACCTGCCTTTGTTAATCAGTTTTTGATTTTTTTTATTTGATATTATCAAATAAATTAATTGAAATTCAAAGTAAGTAGAATATTTAATATAAATATTTTTCTAAATAATAGAACACGAATATGATTAAATTAGAACAAATTAACAAGATCGTTAGTAGCATTTTGGTATATTGTATACCTTTCCAGTGGAATATATCAATATTTAACAAAATAGATGCAGCTCTCTAGTCTAAGTTTTGTACGTAGGATTCTTGAAATTTGTTTGCTTCTGTTTCTCGGCCAGTAGACTCTCAACAATCGATGTGTGGTTATTGCCGCTCTATTATTCTTTTCCTCTTTTTGGCTGCAAGAAATGGCACGGTACCGTTTGGCCTTTTCGGAGGATGGAACCAACTCGTAATTAGGTTTTGTTGCTCCAGTAGAATTACAACCAAATAGAGAGAAAAGAGAAGAGTAGGTTACATAAGGAGATAATCGACGAGCACATTTCATTTATATGACTCTAAAATAAATTCAAGTCAAGATTACATAATTCTCTTGTTCGTCTAATCAATATAATCTTTCTGCAAATATAGGAGAGGACAAAATGGCGGAAATACTCCCGATTGCACTTTAAAACATCAAAGATTATTAATTTCTGTAATTGACAAAGGCTTATTAAATTATAAGATACTTTAATTTGTATTAAAAAAAATCCATTGAAGCCTAACATATATGTATATAACACACATAATAAAATTAAAATTTAAAAAATAGTTAAAACTTAACAAATGAAATAGATACAATCAAAAAATTTATTCTAAATCATATTTTTAAATGACATAATTTGTAGCCGAACGACACTTATCAAGGAGATTATATTTAAAACATATATAAGGTGAATTTTTTTTTTAAGTTTTTTACATTTTTAAATAAATTCTAGTAATATGAGACCGGATAAAAATCTCAGACGCTGAAAAAGAGCCAAGCTGTTTGCCATTTTTATAATAATTTTACTGTGCATTTTGTTGGTTTTGGAGCTGAGCCTTGGTTGAGTCCCACTATTAGTAAGCACGCATTAAGAAAACTTAACCAGTCCAGGAAGGTATTGTATCGATATGATCTAAACCCGATTGCCTAGGAAATCCTCATATTGTCCAATGTCTTACAAATAAGCTTTAAGTACCAATAATGACTTGACTTTTTCTTTGGTGAGAATGATGACTTAACTTTGAAAAAGAAAAAAAAGTGACAACAAAAGCCAGTTGTCGAAGTACGAGGTGAATAGTTAATGCGAAACTGTAACCGGACACAACCACATCAACGTAATAAAGTTGACAACGAGTTATCGTATGAATAGCTATATTGTGCTTTAATTAGCGGTATCCAAATCCTGGAGAATAGATTCGGCTGTTATGTCTTATATTGCTTGAATGCCTGCGACCAGCGGCAGGAATAACTGAATAAGGAACATATTCCTTTCCATTTACTTCGTTTTTTTAGGGATAAGGTGGCGCATAGCCTACATTAAAACAACGGTTACAAAGTCGTACAAAATAAGCATGGATATGTCGGAAAATTTGGCACAATAACAACTCAAACAAACTAATCGGCAGCGGACAATCAATTTCCCCAACTTGCAAGAATTTACAAGGAACAATAACAAAGCCCAGCAACTAACAAATCACACAGATAAACGGACACTAGGATTTTTAACGTGAAAAACCTTCTCGATGTGAGAAGTAAAAACCACGGGCACAAGCCAGTAAATCAAGCTCCACTATGATCAAAATCAGGGCACAAGAGAGTCTCAAATATAGCACAGATAGTGCTCAACAATTGGCCAAAACACCAAAGCAACAACCAAGAATCCGAGAGCCAAGAATACCAGAATTCTAGATTTTCGCAGCTGCTGTGCAAGGTTGATTTCTCCCAATTTAGGCAACTTCTCACCGATCCAACCGTCCAGATTGAATTACCAGAAGTCACGAACCTGCTGTTGCAATTTCAGCCCAATCCGACGGTGAACGAAGTCGCAGTGATGAAAACCGTGTGACAGCACAAGGGTTGTGCGAAATTCTTCTTCTACTCTTCTCTCTCTCTCTCTCTTTTCTATTTTTTCAAACTCTCTCGCTCTGTCGGTTGCCCTTCCTCCTGACTCCTCTACACTCTAAAGTGAGAAATAAATAGGCTTGACATTCTTGAGCTTTTCTCCACATTGTTGGGAGCCCAAATACCCAACAAATCTCCCCCTCACAACTATGTGGAGATGATCGTCAAACTAGCGATCTCACGACAAGTCTCAAACTTGCTCCTCTATAATGCCTTAGTCATCATATCAGCACCATTATCGTCTGTATGAACCTTGACCAATTCCAATAGTCTAGCGTCCAAAGCATCACGTATCCAATGATACCTTACATCAATATGTTTGGACCTAGAATGAAAAGTTGAATTCTTACCAAGATGAATTGCACTTTGACTATCACAAAACAACAAGTATTTGTCCTGGACGTAACCAAGCTCCCGCAAGAATTTCTTCAACTAAAGTAATTCATTGCATGCTTCAGTAATGGCAATGAACTCTGCTTCCATAGTGGACAACGTAATGCACCTCTGCAACCTTGATTGCCATGCTACCGCTCCCCTTGCAAACTTAATCAAGTAGCCTGAAGTGGACTTTCTGAAATCAATGTCTCCAGCCATATCAGAATCAGTATAGCCCATAAGGGTATGCTTATCACCTCCAAAACAAAGCATCAAACCAGTAGTACTACGAAGATACTTTAAAATCCATTTCATGGCATTCCAATGATCTCTACCTGGATTTGACAAAAATCTGTTGACTGTACCAACAGCATGTGCAATATCTGGTCTTGTATACACCATTGCATACATCAAACTACCCACAATAGATGCATAAGGAACCCATTGCATATCTGATTTTTCAGCTTCATTGGACAGACTCTGTTTAGCACTCAATTTAAAATGAATAGCAAGAGGAGTTTTTACAGCCTTAGCATTTTCCATCTGAAACCTCTGCAAGATTCTTTTAACATAGTGTTCATGTGACAGCCAAAGTTTCTTCTCTTGTCTATTACGCATAATTCTTATACCAAGAATTTGCTTAGCAGCTCCCATATCTTTCTTTGCAAATGACCCACCCAATTGTTTCTTCAACCTGTTAATCATTGAAATATTTTTCCCAACAATAAGCATGTCATCAACATACAGTAACAGGATAATGAAATCATCAGCAGCAAACTTTTTAATAAAGACACAGTGAGCAGAAGTAGTCTTCTTGTAGCCTTGCTTACACATAACAGACTCAAACTTCTTGTACCACTAACGCGGAGCCTGCTTTAAACCATAAAGACTTTTTCTCAACCTATATACATAGTCTTCCTTGCCTTGAACAAGAAACTTATCAGGTTGCTTCATGTAAATCTCCTCCTCCAAATCACCATGAAGGAAAGCAGTTTTAAGATCTATTTGCTCTACCTTTAAATCAAGAGTAGCAGCCAAGCTCAACACAGTTCTAATGGATGACATCTTCACCACAGGAGAAAAAATCTCATTTAAATCAACTCTCTTTCTTTATCTGAAGCCTTTCACCACCAATCTGGCTTTATATCTTAGAGACGTAGAATTACTTTCATGCTTCACCCTGTAAATCCACCTGTTTTCCAAGGTCTTCTTGCCTTTTGGCAATTTCACTAAGTCAAAAGTGTGATTATCATGCAAAGACTTCATTTCATCTTGCATTGCATCCAACCACTTCTTCTTTTCTTCACTCTCCGTGGCCTCGTTGAAACACTCAGGTTCTCCTTCATCTATCAAGGTAACATACTCATGAGAAGGGTACCTTATAGATAGTGTCCTCTATCTATCAGACCTCCAAAGTTAGACTTGAGGTCCGGGAGCATCACTAAGATTCTCATCTTGTGACATCTCATGCTCCTCTTTAGCATCATCAAGAGGAACATCAAAATCATCTCCAAGCTGCTGGTCACCAATATCACCATGTTGCTCATCATTTTGAACATTATTCTTAGCATTATCCATATCATGTACAGGCATCTGAATTGGATCAACATCAGACAAACTACTATCTTCCTCAGGTGAAGTCTTCTCCATCTTGTCAATATCTTCAATGGTTTGGTCTTTTATGAACTTCACATCACGGCTTCGAACTGCCTTCTTCTCAACAAGATTATATAGTTTGTAGCCAAATTCATCTTGACCATAACCAATAAAGATGCACTGCCTAGTCTTCACATCCAACTTTGATCTCTCATTCATGTACATATGCCTTGCAACCGAAGACTCGCAAATGATCATACTTGACATCCTTGCCAAACCAAACTTTATCTGGCACCTCTTTATTCAAAGCAATTGCAGGACTCAAATTAATAACATGCACTACAGCGTACAATGCCTCACCCCAGAAATGCTTAGGTAACTTTGCTTCAGAAAGCATGCACCTAACTCTTTCAATCAATGTCCTATTCATCCTCTCTGCTAAACCATTCAATTGAGGAGTTTTAGGAGGAGTCTTTTCATGCCTAATACCATGCTACTTGCAATAGACATCAAATGGACTGCAATACTCACCACCATTATCAGTACGAATGCATTTTAGCTTCTTGAGTGACTGTCTCTCAACCAAAACATGGAATTCTTTGAATTTCTCCAGAACCTGGTCCTTTGTCTTCAAAACATACACCCAAAGTTTCCTGGAACAATCATCAATAAATGTAACAAAGTAAAGTGTACCACTAAATGGCTTTACCTTCAATGGGCCACAAACATCAGAATGCACTAATTCAAGCAACTCTGATTTTCTGGAGGGAGGATGCTTCTTAAAGGATACTCTAGTCTGCTTACCAGCAATACAATGAGAACAGTTCTCCAACTTTACACTCTTCAATCCTGGAAGCATATCTTTTTTAGCTAAACAATTTAGCCCCTTTTCACTAATATGACTAAGTCTGCGGTGCCACAAAGAAGCAATCAAATCTATCGCATTCACACCGTCTTTAGTAACAGATGCTTTAGTCCAATACAACTTATTAATTTTCTTCCCTCTGGCCATAACCATGTTACCTCTGGTAAGTTTCCATTTTTTATTACCAAAGCTATTAAAGATAGCCCTCATCATCAAGTACTTGCACAGAAATCAAATTAAAGCAAACATCTAGAGTATGTTTGGCTCCTCTAAGCAGCAACTGTACTCCGATGTTGGTCTGCAAACAAACATCACCAATACCAACTAACTTAGACACCCCATCATTGCCCATCTTCAACACTCCAAAATCACCAGAAGTGTAAGATGTGAAGAACTCCTTCCTGGGTGTAACATGCAGTGTAGCACCACTGTCAACTATCCACATGCTCTCATCTGATA
>SOPF01027881.1:44370-93298 GCA_012979155.1 Hypericum perforatum
AAAGTAACAATACCATCACTGGAGGAGTTTATAATCGAAACCTAAAATATTTCCCAAGAATCTGGTAGAGTATTTAGTAGCCATAGCCCTAACACTTCATCATCAAACTTGATGCTCATTTCTGACAATTGATCTCGGAGCCCTTGAAAATCATTCAAGTGATCTGAAATAGAAGTTCCCTCTTTGTACCTCAAATTCATCGAGAAATTCAACAAATACAATTTATTATTCCCTGATTTAGAAGCATACAAAGTCTCAATATTCTTCCACAAGACTTTGGCATCTTCCTCATTAGCAATATGATTATAGACATTGTCTTCGACAAACTGCCAAATGAAACCACAAACCTGCTGATTCAGAAACTTTCAAGCCTCATCAGACTTGCCTTCTGGCTTCCCAGTACCAAAGACAGGAAGATGTAAAGCCTTTACAAATAGCAGATCCTTTATCTTGCCCTTCCACAAGTGATAATTAGTGCCATTTAAACAAATCATTCTACTTGTATTTGCCTCCATCATTCAAGCAAGTCAAATAGCCCTTTAACCAAGACGCTCTGATACCACTTTGTCGAGAAATTCGGCACAATAACAACTCAAAAAAACTAATCGATAGTGGACAATCAATTTTCCCAACTTGCAAGAATCTACGAGGAGCAATAACAAAGCCCAGCAACTAACAAATCACACAGATAAAAGGACACTAGGATTTTTAACGTAGAAAACCTTCTCGGTGTGAGAAGTAAAAACTACGGGCATAAGCTTGTAAATCAAGCTCCACTATGATCAAAATCAGGGCACAAGAGAGTCTCAAATATAGCACAGATAGTGCTCAACAATTAGCCAAAACACCAAAGCAATAATCAAGAATTCGAGAACCAAGAATACTAGAATTCTAGATTTCCGCAGCTGCTATGTGAGGTTAATTTCTCCCACTTCGATCCAACCATCCCGATTGAAGTACCAGAAGTCATGAACCTGCTGTTGTAATTCAACCCGATCCCATGGTGAACGAAGTCGTAGTGATGAAAACTGTGTGATAGCACAAGGGTTGTGCGAAATTCTTCTTTTACTCTTCTCTATCTCTTTTCTATTTTTTCAAACTCTCTCTCTCTGTTGGCTGCCCTTCCTCCTGACTCCTCTCTACTCTAAAGTGAGAAATAAATGGGCTTGACATTCTTGGGCTTTTCTCCACATTGTTGGGAGCCCAAATACCCAACAGGATAGAGTGCAAGCGACCCAAACAGAAGACGAAACTGGTCCGACGAGTACAAGGTGGCATAGGAGGGGAATGATGGGCAATCAAAAAGACCTTAAGGTCATCAATCAAGGTGAAGTTCTACCGAAACAAGTTTTGGCTAATAATCTCAAGACAAAGTCAAGAGGACTACTGAGTGTTAACTCAGTAGATTGCCAAGGTCAACATAAATCAATCGAGACAAGGATCTTCATCCACAACCATCAGACCAGTATCGAGATTCGCAAGGATCTCAAAGCAAAACAGTATAGACTAAAGCATAAATAGCAAAAACCATTAAATAGGTATGGCTTAACATCAAGGAGACAACAAAGCATAACAACATAAGTAGATATAGTCAACGGGGGAGGAGGTCAACGGTGACCAACCTCCCTGGGAAGTACCAGCAACCTCTCTCGATGAGCCAAAAAAGATGCTAAACATGGAAAGAGGGCTGGAGTTCAGCGAGGGCGAGACTCCGACTAGGCTTTGGCAAGACTCCGGTGGCTGCTAGAAGCTTGGCTGGCGAGTGAAGAGACTCCGGCTAGGCTGCGAAAGACTCTAGAAGACTCTGGCAAGACTCTGGTGAGTTAGGGGATGGCAAGGTGGGGTAGCGACGACTGCTAAGTTGGACGGACGATGGTGCAAGGGGGATGGCAAGGGCTGAGTCGGACGAACAGCCTTAACAAGCTATGAGGCAGATGGATGAGAGCGGAGTACAGAATAGAGGACAGACTACGAGGATGGATGGAGCAGCCAGAGGATGACGACGAGGACTGACAGAGTGGCTGGCTAGAGGACGGCGAGGACGGACTACAAGGCTAGAGGGCCTGTAGAGCAGAGGACGAATGGAATGGAGCGGAGGTGAATGGTGGGTGGGTGGGGGTGGGTAGGTGGAGGTAGAGGTGGAGGGTGAGTGTGTGGAGGTGAGAAGGTGGCTGTGTGGAGGTGGGAGGGTGGGTAGAGGCGGCTGGGAAAGGTAAAGGGTTTTAAAAACCCTAGAAAACTCTAAAGAAGGACAGACCGCTCTAGGAAACGGAGAGAGAGAGAGAAAAAAGAATTTTTCATTTACTTTGTTGAGGACAATTTTTTTGAGGGGGTTATTTTAAAAATCTTTCACCAAAAGGGGATCCTCGTGAAATCAATTTCTTGTCTGGGGTTGGTACAAAACTGCAAAAAAATAACAATTTTGAAATGCACAAAACCGCATTTTTTCCTGCGATTTTGTACCAAAACTGCATATTTTCTTGCAATTTTGTGCATAACTGGTTTGAAATAGCACGGCTCGGCTTCAGCTTGCCAAAAAAAAAACATGTTCAATATCGCATTTGTTTGTGTGGGTTTGGTACAAGAAAAAATCACACTTCAAATAATACGGTAAAACAATAAAAATTGAGAAATTAGAGTAGCCGAAATGGCTACAAAGCTTGACCTTAACGAGGAAGGTCGAAGGTTCGAACCTTGGCTTCTGCCCAGTTTTTTTGGTTCAATGTTCAGAAAAAAAAACACTTTAAATAATAATGTATAATAATAAAAATTGAGAAATTAGAGTAGCCAAAATGGCTACAATGCGCGACCTTAACGAGGAAGGTCGAGGGTTCGAACCTTGGCTTTTGCCCAATTTTTTTCGTTCATAGTTCAGGAAAAAAAACACTTTAAATAATATTGTATAACAATATAAATTAAGAAATTAGAGTAGCCAAAATGGCTACAACGTGCGACATTAACGAGGAAGGTCGAGGGTTCGAACCTCGGCTTCTGCCTAGTTTTTTTGGTTCACAGTTCAAAAAAATACTTTAAATAATATTGTATAACAATAAAAATCGAGAAATTAGAGTAGCCAAAATGGCTAAAATGCGCGACCTTAACGAGGAAGGTTGAGGGTTCGAACCTTGGAATTCTGCCCAATTTTTTCGTTCACAGTTCAGGCAAAACAACACTTTAAATAATACTGTATAACAATATAAATCGAGAAATTAGAGTAGCCAAAATGGCTACAACGCGCGAGCTTAACGAGGAAGGTCGAGGGTTCGACCCTTGGCTTCTACCCAATTGCCCAAAATGCAAATTTTTTGGACAAAATTATTTTTTTACCAATCCCGCATAGAAAAATGCGATTTGGACATAATACACTGTACTGGTAAGCATTTTTATTTATTGTTTGTTTTTGGTTAAAAAATATAATTCACACATAGAAAAATAATTTTTTTTATCAATCACGCATATAAAAATGCAATTTTGGACCTAATACACCCAAAGGAGACCGACAGTTGGGCTGTACATGAGCTGGCCGGTTTGAACATCCGTGATTATTTTTGTCCATTTTTGCCTTCAATTTGACAAAATTAGCCTAGCTTTTTAAAGAAAAGTAACGGTAAAACTATAATTTAATGAATTTCCAACTACTATATATACCCCCATCCCTTCCCACAGATTTTATGCAAAGAATAGGAAACAAATTGACTCCGAGCATTGCAGATCAATTTACCGTTTCATGCCAAATTAGGTAATTTCTTTCTTATAAATGTTAATCTATTTTATTAAATATGCTATGATGTAATTAACAAGTTTGCCTATACTAATTATGATAATTACGTAATGCATAAATTACATATTATATATGCTTGATTAAAGCGATTGGTTTGCGAAAAAAATTTAACTGGCCGGCTTTTAAAAATGGTTTTAAAAGTGCGATTTTGAATTTGGACGGAGAGGTTTCGAACCTCCGAGTCTCTCCCTTCTCCTAAGCGGTAAAGACAAAATTGCGAGGAGAGGTTTAAGAAATTTAATTGGTTTTGGGCTAGGAGGTTTCGAACCCCTGACCTCCTCGTACATGACAGAGCTTTTAGCCAATAGATCTGGCTGAGCTCGTCGATTTATTATTGTTACAGTTGTTTTTATCTTAAATTTTATGCATGCAAACGAAAAAAATTGGATGAGTTTGGGCTGGGAGGTTTCGAACCCCCGGCGTACGTTTTTCTAAAATGGTTTATTTTGCCACCAGATCTAGCTGTAGTAGTTGATTAATTATTGTTAAAGTTATTTTTATCCTGAATTGCATGCATGAAAACGAAAAGATGTGGCCGAGTGGTTTGGAACTCTTTACTTGTAGGATGTGTTTAAGCCAATTGAGATAGCTTGTTTTTTCGATTATTGTTGTTAAAAAAATTTATTTATCATTATATTAACGTAATTGCATGCAGAGGAAAGGGAAAAAATTTCGGCCCCTGGATTTTGAAGCCCCGACCTTCAGGTACGCAGAAGGCTTTTAAGCTAACTAATCTTACTCAGCTTGTTGATTGATTGTTGTTAAATTTCTCACGTTTGGTGTTATACTTAATTGAACCTTGAACTCATAAAAAATTGGGCGATTTTGGGTTCTAATGTTTTGAACCCTGATTCTCTTCGGATTATGGAAGCATGTTGCTTTTTAATTGTTAGAGTTTTTTATATTCTTTTAATAACTAGATCGCATGTCAAATGGATAAATCTGGGGGGTTTTGGTTTTGGAGCATTTGATAAATTATTGTTCAATTTTTTTTAATGCTTATTATAACTTAATTTGCATGCGTTTTCTGGGTTTGGTAATTCGCGAACTTGAGGCGCGCTTAGGGTCATTGCCTTATTCCATTTGCTTGTTCAATATTTGTTAAACGTTAAAGTTAATGTTATTTTTTGAAATTTTGATTTGCAATTCCTTATATAGACAATAGTAAAAATATTTTAGGATTTAAGGTGGATTTAAAACACAAGTTGTTGTAATAATGTTTACGAGTAATATTTTTATCTTTTCATGGCAGTTAATGCAGTAGTCGACCCAGTTCAAAGCAATAATTTTATTTCATGTGCCTCCTTCAATAAACTTTATCTCTTTTAGTTTATTTTTTATTTATGTTGTAAAATTATCATAGATGTAACGATACGAAGTGTAACCACGTGATAGATGCACCTAGGTCTTAAGTCATCCATTTATTGGTTACTTTCCTTTTGAAGGACATTTTGTGGCTGGTTTGTTGTACATGTTTGATTGGAAATTGCCAGGTGGAGTGAAGCAACTTTTATCCAATTTTTCATTTCTCTCTTTACCATAGTCGAAAACTTACATTTTATCCCACATTATGATTATATATCAAACTTTTATGAAGTAATTCTTGAAAATACCATTTTTAGATTTGGATTACATAAATTTACAACAAGTTTGGGAATTTCAAAATTCTTTGTTTTAAAAAAACCAAATCATTGATGGAAAATGGTTGGAAAAAAATCAACTAAACTAGCTTAGGTTGTTGATAGTAAGCATGTTCATGGCACTTAAATCGTGTTTTTCTTATCAGCCTTGTAATTGATACTATGCATGTTGCTATTTGTAACAGTTTATTAGGGATGGAGCAACGTCCACGCCCTTATGACTATATCGGACATGATCGCACACCAGAATCTGTAGATCTGTTATACCTACATCAGTATCATCGGGCCACTTCTGTATGGGAGAAAGAGGTCGTTTAAAAATATTGACGTTGATTGTTTTATTTTATTATTGTTTGTTTTATTTACAAGATTGATTACTTTTGTATCATTATTTGTTTTCAGGCTAGAATAAAGCCTGTAGAAGTAGTCGACCCATCTCTTAAGGCTACATTGGGAATCAGAAGGTATAGGTTCATTCCCGGGATAGTCCAAAATTGCAGATTTAAGGAGTTGATGTTCTACATCAGTTTTTTACAATGTTGGCAAATGGGGTATTTGCCACATATAGATAAAATTGTTGTTATTGCTTTAGTAGAGAGATGGTGGCCTGAAATGCACACATTTCATATGCCGCATGGTGAAATGACAATAACGCTACAAGACGTGGTATTACTACTATAGCTTCTGACTCGTGGACTTCCCATCACTGGTGTACAAGTTTCACATAATTTGGGAGAATTATGTGTTAAGTTAATTGGTCAAGATCCAACATCTTCAGGCAGTAGCAAGGGAAACAAGATTAAGTTGAATTGGTTAGCCTCAATGAGCACTCTAACGGAAAATACTCCGAATAAGGTTGTAGAGCAATATGTACATGCAAACATATTGCTTTTGATTGGTTCACAACTATTTCCAGACAAGGATGATACTGCTATCAAGGCTTGCTATTTACCATTTCTGAGAGACTTGAGCTCCATCAGATCATACAGTTGGGGTGGGGCATGTTTGGCATTTTTGATGTGAGACCATCCAGCAACGAGCAAGGAGCAATGCAAGTACTAGTTGGGCCGATTACAAGAGCAAGAGCCAAGAAGCTTCAAGCTGAACTCAATGGATTCATTCAAAGCTTTTGGAATCAAGTTGATGCAAATAAGCTCAAGGAGGACGTGTGCATGGCCCATGCAAAGCCCATGCACGTTTTGGAAGCTGAATTGGAAGATACGCCTATTTCTAAAAAGTAGGGATGCTCATTCAGCCTTGTTTAGGACGTCTACTTCAAGGAGACTCCTAATCTATTTAGTCTTTCATTCTATTTAGGAGTTTTAGTTGAATAAGAGGTCAGAATCCCTTTGCTTTAGGAGCAAGAATTCGACCAGATTAGGAGTTCTATTTTAGCCGCTTGTTTGGCTTGTTTAGGAGAGTTTTACTTAGGAAATTTAGGGAATCCTAAGCCTATAAATAGGGCCCTATATCGCATATTTTATTCAGACGAATTTGATATAATTTTAACATTGCATTCGGCATGTTTAGAGAGTTAATACTCTTGTGTGTTCTTGCTTAAGGCTTGTGTATCGTCTTAGCTTAGAATGTTCTTTTCACTTATCAAACGGACCATCCATCCCCGTTTGTGGCGTGATACAATTTTTTAGGTCAGGGTTTATACAATTCTTGCCGAGGGTTAGGTTAATTTTCGTGCCTAGTTCTTGCGGGGTTTGTTGAGTTGTGATCTGAATTTCATCCTAAAATAGCATAGATCCGTATTTGTGAATTTTTCCGCTGAGATTCATATCATTTGGTATCAGAGCTTTGCTTGTTACTTTAGGTTTCTATCCGTGTGTTTTGATTGTCATTGATTCGGTTTTGTGCTTACTGATCCGTGGAGTTTCTTGTTGACCAAGAGGAAGGAGAGAAAAGAAACGAGTGAGCAAAAACAGAAAAAGAAAAGAAAAGAAAAGAAAAGAAAAGAAAGAAAAGAAAAGAAAAAGAAAAAGAAAAGAGGAAGAAAAGTTTGCGGCACAAGCAAACCTATTTAGTTGCATGCCTAATTAGTTCAACAAGGGCTAAAGAGGAGCGCAAGACTAAAGAGGAAGCACGCACCACTCAGGAAAAAAGAGACGCGAAAGAAAAGAGGAAAAGGAGGGCGCAGACTTAAAGAGGAAGCACGAACCTGATTTGGAAAAGCAAGACCAAATAGGAGCGCGCAATCAAAAGAAGGAACACACTAAAGAGGAAGAAAAGGACGCGGCCAAAAGAGGAACTTACAAGCTGAATAAAAAGGCGAGCAAGACTAAAGAGGAAAAAGCAAGAAAAGAAAGGAACAAGCGAGACTAAAGAGGAACTTCTTACATTCTGTTTGATTTGTGAAACGTGTAGTTCAAGTAAGGCTGCCCTAGCTTTAGTAAGAACATACAAGTATCACGAGAGGAAAAAGGCAAGAGTGTATGAGTACCTTAGAGAGAAAAGCCAATAATTGAGTGCAAACACGAGTGAACTTGAGTACACCTTACATTGAGAGCAAACACGTAAGGGAGTGAACTTGTGAGGCCATATTTGAACTAACTAATTTTCTTTCTTGCAGCACTATGTCTCAAGGAAACGAAGAAGATAGGCAACGTACCTTGGCTGATATGGACCTTATGGTCTATACGGAAGCGTTGATAGGGAGGTTTCAGCGTGTCATGCGAGAAGAGCTTGGGCCATTGCAAGTACGTTTGGAGGCGATGGAGGGTTCACGCACTATGCAACCACCAAGGAGAGGAGTGCAAGCACCCCGGAGGTTAGTGCCTTAGGAAGATACGCTTGAAGGAGAAGTCCATGCACCTAGGAAGAGGGCTCCTCTAGGAGGCTCAAGTGGAGAAGAATCTGATCGTGAAGAGGATGCAAGATCCGTAAGGAATTATAGGAGGCCGAGGGTTGAGCATCAATATAGGGAGGCTAGAGAAGCGAGGCCAAGGAGGGAAGACCATATGGGAAGTATCAAACTCAAGATACCAACCTTTGCTGGTCGTGCTGATCTAGAAGCCTACTTAGAGTGGGAAAAGAAGATTGAGTTCATGTTTGATTGCCATGAACACTCCGAAGCAAGAAAGGTAAAGCTTGCCATAACTGAGTTCACTGATTATGCTATAACTTGGTGGGATCAACTTGTGATGAGCAGGAGGCGCAATAGAGAGCATCATATAGCTACTTGGGAGGAGATGAAGGTGGTGATACGAAAAAGATTTGTTCTAAGTCACTACTATAGAGAGCTTTACAAGAAGTTGCAAGGCATGAGGCAGGGAAGTATGAGTGTGGAGGAGTATTACAAACAGATGGAGATGGCCATGATACGAGCTGATATAGATGAAGATAGAGAAGTCACAATGGCGAGGTTCTTGAATGGACTCAATCCTGAGATTCAAGACAAAGTTGAGTTGCACCACTATGTGGAGTTGGAAGAACTAGTACACATGGCAACAAAGGTTGAAAAGCAGCTCAAGAGAGGAGGAAGAGAAGCAAGAGCTTCATCGGGTTCTACTTGGAAACCAAACTACTCGAAAAAGTTTGACAAGCCTCAAGCAACCAAGGTAGAGCAACGATCTGAGAGTTCACAAGCTATTACTCAAAAGAAAGTGGAAGTCACTCCAGCAAGAAACCGAGACATCAAATGCTTTAAATGTCAAGGAAGAGGGCATATCTCAAGTCAATGTCCTAATAAGCAAGCAATGGTGATTAGAGAAAGTGGAGAGATTGAAACTGAAGAGGATGATTCAGAGCATGAGAGTTTACCTTCATTGGAGGATGTATCCGAGGAGGAGTATGTAGCTACTGAAAAACTTACTCTTGTAAGTAGGAGAGCATTGAGCACCCAAGTGAAAGAAGAAGCTGATGTTGCTCAAAGAGAGAATATTTTTCATACAAGGTGTTATGTGCAAGACAAGGTGTGTAGTGTCATTATAGATGGAGGAAGTTGTGCAAATGTCGCAAGCACTACCATAGTGGAGAAGTTAGGGTTACTTACTGAAAAGTACCCTAAACCCTACAAACTACAATGGCTGAATGATAGTGGAGAAGTACGAGTGATGAAGCAAGTTTTGGTCACGTTCCGCATCGGCAACTATGAGGATGAAGTCAAGTGCGATGTTGTGCCAATGCAAGCTGGTCATCTTTTGCTCGGGAGGCTGTGGCAATTTGATAGGAAAGTACATCACAATGGCTACACCAACAAGTACACTTTTATGCTCAAGAAGAGAGTGATCACGTTGGCACCCTTATCACCATCACAAGTTTGTGAGGATCAAAAGATATTACAACTAGAGAGTGATGAGAAAAGAGAGCGTGACAAGAAAAAGAAAGAAGAGAGGAGAGAAGAAGCCAAAAAATAGAAAACAAAGATGACCAAAAGAGAGAAAACAATTGAGAGATCAAAAGAAGCCGGAGAAATAGAAGTAAAAACGGCCATTGAGAGAAAATCCGAGGATTGGAAAAGAAGTTACTATGTGAGAGCAAGTGAGCTTAAACAAGCATGTTTTGAAAAGAAGTCAATGATCTTACTTCGGTATAGGGAGACACTTTTAGTTACTAACGAGCTTGATTCACAAGTGCCAAGCATGGTTGAATCTCTTTTGCAAGATTATGAGGATGTGTTCCCCGACGAGTTACCACCAGGTTTGCCACCAATAAGGGGAATTGAGCATCAAATTGATTTTGTCCCGGGAGCAACAATTCCAAATCGTCCAGCCTATAGGAGCAACCCGGAGGAGACAAAAGAAGTTGATAGGCAGGTAAACAAGCTTTTGGAAAAAGGGTACGTATGCAAGAGCATGAGTCCATGTGCTGTTCCAGTCCTACTTGTGCCAAAGAAGGATGGATCATGGAGAATGTGTATTGATTGCTGAGCCGTCAACAACATTATGATAAAATATCGTCACCCAATTCCTCGTTTAGATGACATGCTAGATGAGTTGCATGGTTCTTGCATGTTTTCAAAGATTGATTTAAAGAGTGGTTATCATCAGATTCGCATGAAAGAAGGTGATGAATGGAAAATAGCATTCAAAACGAAATATGGTTTGTATGAATGGATGGTTATGCCTTTTAGTTTATCTAATGCACCTAGCACATTCATGCGCCTTATGAATCATGTTTTACGTCCATTCATTGGCAAGTTTGTAGTTGTTTACTTTGATGACATACTCATTTATAGCAAGAGCATTGAAGATCATGTTGAGCATTTAAAATTCATTTTAGATGCATTACGTGTGGATCAGTTGTATGCTAACCTAAAGAAGTGCACCTTTTGCATGGATAAGCTTGTATTCTTGGGTTTTGTTGTTAGTGCTAAAGGAATATAGGTTGATGAGGAAAAGATAAAGGCAATACAAGAATGGCCAAGTCCTATGAACATTGCAAACGTTCAAAGTTTCCATGGACTTGCTAGCTTTTACCGAAGGTTTGTGAAAGATTTTAGCACCATAGCCACACCACTCACTGAGGTGATTAAGAAAAGCGTTGGATTTAGCTGGGGAGAAGCTCAAGAAAAGGCATTCCAAATGCTAAGAGGAAAGTTGACTAACGCCCCTTTACTAGCTTTACCTGATTTTTCTAAAACGTTTGAAGTTGAATGTGATGCATCCAGTGTAGGAATTGGAGCTGTACTCATGCAAGAGGGACGTCCAATTGCTTACTTCAGTGAGAAGTTAAGTGGCGCAACCCTAAATTATCCAACCTATGACAAGGAGCTATATGCATTGATTCGGACATTGGAGACGTGGCAACATTATTTGTGGTCCAAGGAGTTCGTGATTCACACAGATCATGAATCATTGAAGCACTTGAAAGGGCAACAAAAACTGAATAAGAGGCATGCACAATGGGTGGAGTTCATAGAAACCTTTCCTTATATCATTCGTTACAAGAAAGGTAAGGAAAACATAGTGGCTGATGCACTATCACGAAGGTATGCCTTGATATCAACTCTTGATGCTAAACTGATTGGTTTTGAACATATTAAAGAGTTGTATATTGAAGACACTGACTTTGGTGACCTATTCCGAGCTACAGAGAAAGGCGTAAGTGGCAAGTTCTTTCGGAATGAAGGTTATCTATTTTGTGCAAACAAACTTTGTGTGCCTAATTATTCTATGCGAGAGTTGCTTATTCAAGAGGCACATAGAGGTGGATTGATGGGGCACTTTGGAATTGCAAAGACTTTGGCGATGCTACAAGATCACTTTTATTGGCCACACATGAAGAGAGACGTTGAAAGAGTTTGTGGACGATGCATTACTTGCAAGCAAGCCAAGTCAAAGGTAAAACCCCATGGTTTGTACACCCCTCTACCTATACCTAGTGAGCCTTGGATTGATATCTCTATGGATTTTGTGTTTAGGCTGCCTAGAACTAAACGTGGAAGAGATTCAATCTTTGTGGTGGTAGATAGGTTTTCTAAGATGGCACATTTCATTCCATGTCATAAAACTGATGATGCTTCTAATATGGCTGATTTGTTCTTTAGAGAGGTTGTTAGGTTGCATGGCATGCCTAGAACAATCATTTCTGATAGGGATGCAAAGTTCTTGAGTTATTTTTGGAAGACCTTGTGGTGCAAGTTAGGTACTAAGTTATTATTCTCTACTACTTGTCATCCACAAACTGATGGTCAAACTGAGGTTGTTAATAGGACTTTGTCTACACTTTTGAGAGCACTCATTAAGCATAATATTAAGACTTGGGAAGATTGTTTGCCACATGTTGAATTTGCTTACAATCGTTCAGTTCATTCTGCTACTCAATTCTCGCCATTTGAACTTGTTTATGGCTTTAATCCTTTAACTCTATTGGATTTATCACCTTTACCCTTGAGTGAGCATGTTAACTTAGATGGCAAGAAGAAAGCAAAATTTGTCAAGCAATTGCATGAGAAAGCACGGCTGAATATTGAGAAAAGAACAGAGCATTATGCAAGGCAAGCCAACAAGGGGCGACACAAAGTTGTATTTGAGCCTAGAGATTGGGTTTGATTGCATATGCGCAAGGAGAGATTTCCCTTGCAATGGCGTTCTAAGTTGCTGCCCCGTGAAGATGGTCCTTTTCAAGTTCTTGAACGCATTAATGATAATGCTTACAAACTTGACCTGCCAGGTGAGTATAATGTTAGTGCATCCTTCAACGTTGCTGATTTAAGTCCTTTTGATGCAGGTGAAGATTTGAGGGAAAATCCTTTTCAAGAGAGGGGGAATGATGTGAGACCATCTAGCAACGAGCAAGGAGCAATGCAAGTACCAGTTGGGCCGATTACAAGAGCAAGAGCCAAGAAGCTTCAAGCTTAACTCAATTGATTCATTCAAAGCTTTTGGACTCAAGTTGATGCAAATAAGCTCAAGGAGGACATGTGCATGGCCCATGCAAAGCCCATGCACGTTTTGGAAGCTGAATTGGAAGATACGCCTACTCCTAAAAAGTAGGGATGCTCATTCAGCCTTGTTTAGGACGTCTACTTCAAGGAGACTCCTACTCTATTTAGTCTTTCATTCTATTTAGGAGTTTTAGTTGAATAAGAGGTCAGAATCCCTTTGCTTTAGGAGCAAGAATTCGACCAGATTAGGAGTTCTATTTCAGCCGCTTGTTTGGCTTGTTTAGGAGAGTTTTACTTAGGAAATTTGGGGAACCTTAAGCCTATAAATAGGGCCCTATGTCGCATATTTTATTCAGACGACTTTGATATAATTTTAACATTGCATTCGGCATGTTTAGAGAGTTGATACTCTTGTGTGTTCTTGCTTAAGGCTTGTGTGTCGTCTTAGCTTAGAACGTTCTTTTCACTTATCAAATGGACCATCCATCCCCGTTTGTGGCGTGATACGATTGTTTAGGTCAGGGTTTATGCAATTCTTGCTGAGGGTTAGGTTAATTTTTGTGCCTAGTTCTTGCAGGATTTATTGAGTTGTGATCTGAAGTTCATCCTAAAGTAGCATAGATCTGTATTTGTGAATCTTTCTGCTGAGATTCATATCAATTTTTGTACAAAAAACTCTGTCTTGCTATGAAGTCGGATAACAAGGACAACGGAGGAGCCACACATTTGCTCTGTATGTGGACTTGGCAACGATTTCAACAAACTTGCCCTATTTTTCATGTGAATGGAGAACAAGTACCCGTCCCACAATTAAGGATCATTAAGTGAGAATTTGTGACATATTTCAAGTTTCAGTTTTTTTAGTCTCTTTTTAGTATCCTCTTGACAATATTTTTTTTTATCAAAGGTGGAGTCCGGAGCTGAAAAAGAAGAGATCTATATTAACAATGTCTGAGATGCGACGTGTACTGGAAGAGCTAGAATCCGGAGATATACGTGATCTTTACATAATTCAGAACTTGTTTTGCTTGTGTAATAAATTAAATTTATTTTATTTTATTTTATAATATAATATTGTACTTTTTCTAGATTATTTGGTGACCTTTTGATGCGGACGCTAAGATTAGCGTGTTATTATCTCAAGAAGCTAGAGATCATTGGTGAGCTCGGGTGCCATTTATTTCCTTTGCTGATGTTACATGGCATTATCTAGATAAAGTGTTGCAATAATTTGGGATAGCACAAGATATTCCTAGGCCTCCTGAGCCCCAAGACGGTATCCACGCTGGTGATTTTTGGGGACCAAGCAAAAGGAACTGGGCACAACTTTACAAAGGTCACGTGAAAGCGTGGAACGAATGGCTGAATTATATTGTTAATGGTGCTCCTAGACATTATGATATACATTATCATGATGCATATATGGATTGGTATAGAAAAGTGATTATTCGATTCATGACAATACGTGGAGCAGTACAACTAATTTTAGTTAGTTAAACTTTTTATTTTGTTAAATATTTGTATATCAGCTATACCTAAATGGAAATTATTGATGTATAATATTTTTGTGTACTAATCTGATGCAGTTGAGGTGATGTGGTGTTTATCTTAAGGTGAACAGCTCAATTCTGATGAGCTCCATCATGTCGCAGAATCTGCTCTTGGGGCTGCCGGTGAGCAACGTCGTGAATTTACCATATTAACATTCTCTTGTATTCAAGTTCACTTGGAACTTGTGTCGACCTGTCTGTGTCCATGCATCCCATCTAGTAACAACTTCAAATATTCCCTGTTGGCGGTTATAAGTGTTCACCTCTACCTTTGCAAGCAAGAATTTAGCCTTTCAAAGTATAGTTCACCATTATCTAGAGGCAAGAGCGAACCTTCTTGAATAAATTGTTCACACACTCAGATATGTTCATTGTCATATGTCCGTATCGATATCCCCCATCTTTGGCTAAAATCCATCTTTCCAATCCTAATTTCTTGATCTATAAGTAAGACTCGATATGTGCTGCCTTGATAAAATTTAAGCAATTGTCCAACTTTCTTTGCTAAGCTTTTTGTCCTGTGATTCAAAACAATAAATGGTTAACAGCAATGGACAAAAACATAGTCCACATTTCGCGACATTAGTACTTGATTATAAGTTACCTGAACCTTCATCAAGTTCTGGATTCTGTCGCACTTAAATTTGGTATTGTAATTACTTGCCACATATCGTAGACAATATTGCCACACAGCTCCAGATGATTCTCCCCAACCACATATCTCAGTAGTCATTGCCTTTCTTATGCCTCTCTGCCGATCCGAAATAATATAAATTTTGGCAGGATTTGTTATATGAAGCTTGATCTGTAGTAGGAACCATGGCCAACTACTGATATTCTCACCTTCAACTAGAAAACAAATTGCAATAATAGCATTATTTTCATCAACTGTAGTTGCAATTAAGAAAATTTTCTTGTATTTTCCGTATAGCCAAGTTTCATCAATGAATAGAATAGGAATGCACTTCTTGAAGGCGTCGATGCATGGCTTGAAAGCCCAAAAGACCCGATGGAACATCCTCGATCGATCCTTGTGGTAGAGGATTCATAGTGTCAGGGTAGCAATATGAATATTCTCACTCGATGACTATTCCTGAATTAGCCGCCTGACATACAGCAAACCATCTTGGCAACATGTGATATAACTCTTTCCATCCCCCCAAATCATGGCCATTGCTTTCTGCTTCGCATCCCAATCTTTTTTATAAGAGGGTTTATTTTCATATTATCATGCACCTCTATAATAATAGAAAGGATTGGAATGGTTGGTTGACCTTCTACCCGGCGTCGAATGTATCGAGCAATGAACTTTGAATCCAATTGTCTGTGGTCTTCAGTTGTCCTATTAGCCATACAAGTATGAGGCTGTTGATACTTGGCAACACCCCAGTGGGATAACTGGTCCTTTTTAAGTGATCCACAAAAATACCACTAACAACCTTTACCTGCAAGCAAACACTATGCAACCTAGCAATGTTTCTTTGACTGCACCACATGATAGTCATAATTAACCTTCCAGGAGTATCGCTTGACAGATTAGATCATCTCCTCCTTTGTTGCCCATATCATATCCTCATTCAAAGTAGCATCTCTTGTGCCTTCTTCTTGGTTGTTAACAACCCACCCATCATCATACATGATCAAAGACTGACCCTCCTCATCTTCAATAGCAGGTAAATGTTCCTCCTCCTTGTCATCACTCTATCAAAATTAGGATTTTGAAATAGAGTTTCTACCACATCATTAACATCTTGTACCGAGGAATCCATTCTTGGATGTTGCACAGCAGGAGCAGTGTACTCATACTCCAGCTCAATCAGGGGAGCACAATTCATATCAAACTCATTAACTCTAGAAGGTCCAGATGCATAGTCCATATGTTGCATATTATCCATGCCTTCACTATTATTAGCTATGTTGCCAAAACCCTCATGACTACCGTGATAGCTAAATTGGGGTGCATTCATAATTTGCTTCTCGATATATAAAGTTATGTACTTCATGGTAGGAAAATCTCTGCTAACATATATTATTATACTCACATCATCATCATCATAAACCTCCATATAGCTGTACTCAATCGGTGGACCAAATGCAACTGGCAACCTATGAACGATCCTATTTATTTACTCATTATTACTCATTCCAAGCTTATGTCTAATTGCAGCATGTAGTACATTGTACGTGACAAAACCGTCGATTTTTAACAATTTTTTCCTTCTCCCACTATAATCCATACCATGTGGACCACTACAATAGGTTCCATCGAAGCTCAGCAAGAAATATGTTGTCATATTATCAACCTCTAAAAAAAATTATATGGCTTAAATGACAACCCTTAATTTTCCATGCTGCGTAACAAGTTTCCCATACATCAAACTCAACAAAATATGTAAATGGATAAATTAAAATAACTACGCAGGTTAGAAATGACTAACCTTCTCTCGATGTTAGTTTTACTCCTTCAATCTTTTGGGATAGTTGACGAAGTAGTTGTGGGTTTTGAGTATTCTATTTGGTAAAAGAGTTATGTTTATGCAATCTGTTACGAAGAAGAATAAATAGGCAGAGCTTAAAAAAATTGACCAAAACCCCATTTTTTTGTGCGGTTTTGAGCCAAACTTAACAACGCCAAAAAACTTGCAGTTTTGGGGTTTTTTTGCGTGGTTTTGCTCTAATTAGGGCTATTTGTTCATCAGGTCATTAGGGCTAACGATTATTTACAAAAAAATTGCTATCGATGATACTACGCTAATCCAATATTTCCTATAATGTTAATGGCTATTTTTTCCTGTATTTCACATTTTATTCTCCCTCAGATTCACTAAGCCAACTTGACAAAGAAAAATTCAATGGACAGACAAATCGCCCACTCTTTTTCTGACAAGATAAATGGAAATATTTCCACCGAAAGGTGTATAGTCACTTCACACCAAACTTTCCTGATGATCCACTTGGATGTAGTTACTAGTTATGACAATCTTTTTCATGTAATTTGGTTTTCTTCCTTTAGTTTTTTTCTACAGATCAAAATGCACATGCCTATTGATTTGTTTTTCAACGTTCCTACGATGAAAGCCTACAATACTACAATAGCTTAATCAATGCATCTTTTCAACTCAGTTTTTCATAGCCCACGCTATTTTCTGATAGCTTCATCAATTATTTCCATGTAAAATAACTTCACAGAGTAAAATTGACCAAAACCCCATTTTTTAGCCAAACCAAAACCGCCAAAAAACTTACGGTTTTGAGCCAAACCCAAAGCTGCCCAAAAACATGCGGTTTTGCTCTAGGGCTAACAGTAATTTCAAAAAAACTGCTTCACGTCGACAGTTAATCGATAATACTATGCTAATCCAATATTTCCTATAATGTTAATGACTATTTTTTTTTTATTTCACATTTTATTCGTTGTCAGATTTACTAAGCTAACTTAAGAAAGAAAAATTCAACGGACAGACAAATCGCCAACTTTTTTTCTGACAAGATAAACGCCAACTTTTTTTCTGACAAGATAAATGGAAATATTTCTACCGAAAGATGTATAGTCACTTCACACCAAACTTTCCTGATGATCCAATTGGGTGCAGTTACTATTTATGACAATCTTCTTCATGTAATTTGGTTTTTTCCTTTACTTTTTTGTCTACAGATCAAAATGCACATGCCTATTGATTTGTTTTTCAATGTTCCTACGATGAAAGCCTACAATAGCTTAATCAATGCATCTTTTCAACTCATTCATTCATAGCTTAATCAATGCATCTTTTCTGACAGCTCCATCAATTATTTCTATGTACAGTAACTTCATAGAGTAAATTTCTGACAAACTTGTTTATGCATTTATTGATCCACTCAGGGTGAAGTTAATATTTGCTTGCAATTTCATTGTCTTTGTCTACAATTTTGTTTGTTTTTTCCTTTACTCATTTTCCATGCATCAAACTCAACAAAATACGTAAATGAAAATAAAATAATTACGCAGGTTAGAAATGACTAACCTTCTTTTGACATTAGTTTTACTCCTTGAATCTTTCGGGATAGTTGACGCATTTCACACTTTTATGTCTACAGCTAAGGCACATGATTATAACCAGTTTTTCAACGGTCCTTCAATGAATGTCTACAATAGCTTAATCAATGTATTATAGCATAGTTGAGAGCAATAATTATATTTACTGTGCATCATTCCAAATTCTAACTAAAGCAGCAAAAATTCTAGCATTTTAGGCTTTGTGAAACAAACAATTTTTCTATATATTCATGATGTGTTCTCGTTCTCTTTTTATTTAGTCCTCTATTCTTATTTTAGATGGATCCATTAGATCAGTGGGAGGCAATTCTTAGCATAGAGAGTGACAAAAATATTGAATATCACATTCTGAGTCAATCTACATTTCAACCTCAATCTCAATACTCTAATTTCGATACTCAAGTACCACAAACTCCAGACCAGCATTTTACACAACCCACATGTTCAACACAACAAATTCTAGTATCTCTTGGTGGTAGATCATTTACACAACCTAGAAACCAACCACACTTTCAACATGAAAGTGTTGAGGAAACTATTAATCTAGATGAACCACACGAAGAAATACATCAACCAACATCTGTTATTCCAGGTCCTGCAGGCATATATCAATTGGCAATGAGGAAAGCCAAAAAAAGGGTAGAATAGCTTACTCACAACCCGACCTCAATATTCAACAACATATTGATAGAGAATTCAACAAGTCTCTCACTAACTACACATTCGAAAAAGATCTGTGGACAACAGCAATCGCTTTTCTTGGATTAAAAGGTATAATCTACACACAACCTTCTCTTTTTTAGTACTATATTTAATTTAGAGTAACAATTTTTTTTCAGGAATGGTAGAAGGAGAAAATATGGTGACAACTATTAAGAATGCTAAACTGACTTATTCCAAACGAAATAAAATTTCTCAGGTTTAGATTTTTGTTCATCTACTCAATTTTAATTATGCTAAAAAAAATTATTATATTGCGTGTTGCTTTTTCTAGATGGTTGTCATGGTGGAGACTTTCACCCCTAATGGTTTAGGTGATGCAATGGTGAATTTGAAGGTATGATGTTTAAATTTTTATAACCCAAACATAAAATGATATTAACGTTATCGAATATTATTTTAAAGGACCATACTGGTACCGTTAACGTTATCGAAGGAGGTTTTAACATCGAGGTCGAAAATACTTTGATTCTTCAGAATGTAAGTATTTACTGTTTATTAAGTTCATAAATCCATATGTGAATTATACTTATATTTTTTTAGGTGGCCATATTTTCTCCATTCAAGCACGTATTTGCACTGAACATTACTCTGTCGAATGTGGTCAAAGTTTTTGCAAGCACTGGGCAAACATCAGGATAATTGATGGCCAAACTATGTAATTTTTAATTTGGTTGTATTAAACTTGTGAAACTTGATTATTTGTACTATTTGGTGGAACCTTATAATTATAATTTTTAATATTTAGTTGTACTAAGTTTTATATCTTTTATTTTTATTTTATATTTTTTTGTAATCCTTTACAACCTCTAAATAACGACTATTTATCATTTCTTTCGGTACCATATATATTTGTCATAAACTTATATTTTATGTTTGGATTAGATAAGTATAAAACATTGGAAATTCATTTTTTTTAATTCAGTCATTTACAATAGCTTTTGGAAAAAATAAAAAATGCACAAAACTGCAAGAAAATTCGCGATTTCACACAATAAATTAACTGGATAAAATAAAGCTTTTAACACGTAAAAGAGAGGGGTAAAAATGTATTTCAGTAGGAAATAAGGTCTATAACCTATGCTATACACTTTAACTATTTTTATGAAAATTGTTTTTGGTAAAAAAAAAATAAAAAGTGCACGAAAACACAAGTGAATTCGCATTTTTTTAACCAATAACAAACAATAAATAAAAATGCTTACCGGTACGGTGTATTATGTCCAAAATTGTATTTTTCTATGCGGGATTGGTAAAAAAAATAATTTTGTCCAAAAAATTCGCGTTTTAGACAATTGGGCAGAAGCCAAAGGTCGAACCCTCGACTTTCCTTGTTAAGGTCACGCGTTGTAGCCATTTCGGCTACTCTAATTTCTCAAGTTATATTGTTATACATTATTATTTAAAGTGTTGTTTTGCCTAAAATGTGAAAAAAAAACTGGGGAGAAGCGAAGGTTCGAACCTTCGACCTTCCTCGTTAAGGTCGCGCGTTGTAGCCATTTCGGCTACTCTAATTTCTCGATTTTTATTGTTATACAATATTATTTAAAGTTTTTTTTCCTGATCTGTGAACAAAAAAATTGGGCAGAAGCCAAGGTTCGAACCTTCGATCTTCCTCGATAAGGTCGAGCTTTGTAGCCATTTTGGCTACTCTAATTTCTCGATTTTTATTGTTTTACCGTATTATTTGAAGTTTGATTTTTTCTTGTACCAAACCCGCACAAACAAATATGATATCGTACATGTTTTTTTTTACAAGCCGAAGCCGAGCCGAGTTGATCCAAACCGGATGCACAAAATTGCATGAAAAAATGCGGTTTTGTGCATTTCAAAATCGCTATTTTTTTGCAATTTTGTACCATCCCCAGACAGGGAATTGATTTCCCGATGACTCCCTTTTGGCTAATGATTTTTAAAATAACCCGTATTAGGAAAATTGTCCATAGGTTGATATATAAGGATTTTAGCTGGATTGGGTACGATTATCAAGTTAAATCAGATATTGTTTGTAAAAGTACTAGATAGCCTCCAAATTTTATATTTAAAATGGTAGAATTTCTACAAATTGAACTTTCATAATTTTTAATTAAATTACAACAACTCTTTAATCAATCTATGCATCTTCCACTTTAACGGACAGGTCACCCGGCAAACTAGTGGTCCCATCGAAATATTTGCATCATTTATTGAAGAAGATAAAATCAATTTATTATAATTACGCTATTTTTTCTTGTTAAGCATGGACAGAAATCGATAAAAGAGAATAGTCAACCTCGATCTAAAAATTAGAGGTCTCAGTGACATTAATCCTAGTTTTATCAAAGGTTCCTTTGATGTCTGCCCTTCTCTACTCATGCGTGTAGCGAAAAATTCAATTTTTAGCAATATAAAATAAACACGGCAAAATATAACCCACGATAGTGCGTATGTTGTTAGTATTAATTGGTGCAAATATAATAAATTTTAATTTATTTAAGCAAGTTTTTAAATTTAACGAACATAAATATATTACTGTAATAATTTGCTTTTTAATTAGAACTAGACAAAGTGTGAAACAAAGATTTTAAAAAATCACCACTTAATTGTCTGTTGCAGATTTCCATGCGTTGACTGGATTTTAGAAGTTGTTAGAATTCACAGATCGTCTAGTTCTAAAGGAATTCAACCATTCTGATTTTCCCCCTCCATTTCCAGAGCAAGACTAGTTTGCATATAATAAATTTTAGTTCATTTTAAGTACGTAAAAAAAGATCCTTGATTTTCGGGGCACCATTGATTTTTATAAATGGAGTGGGGAGAAAATATTAAAATATTAGTAAGTGACCAAAGAGTAAAACCATTAATATTCCTGGCAGTCTAGGAATGGCAATGGGCAGGATTCGGGTAGGATCTATAGGACCCAGATCATTATCCTTTTTTATAAAGGTGGACCCAGATCTTCGCCATAATCCTCTTTTAAATATAGGATTCGGGCAGGATATGGTTCCAAAAATATCGGGTAGGATCAGGATCGACCCACGGGTCTATGGTACATAAAAATTATTTTCTGGAAAAAAATGAAAACAACAATATCAAAGTTCATATGCATTCTAAAATTAAAACTCATAATAATGATGAGACTCTCATATTCATCAAGTTATAATTCTTTCAACGAGAACAAACAAATTACATCAAGTCCAAAAAAAATCTAACAACGATGCTATAGCATAAGAAAAAATTAGTAATAGATATCACCAGCAAGAGACAAATAAGCAAAAGAGTGTGTCACCGCTGATTTGTTTATGAACAATAGTAAAAATATACGCATCCAAACCCTACATCCTGCGTAAAGATTATATATATATATATATATATATAATTCGGGTAGGATCCGGGTAGAATCATATAGGTCCATATCCATACCCTCATCCTTTGTAAAAAATAGGATTCGGACAGGATTCGGATCTAGGACTCGTTGACTTTGATCGGGTCCTAGACCCTTCGGATCTAAAACAGGGTAGACCCTCAAGATCCGGATCTAATTGCCATCCCTTCCTGGCACAATAAGAACGAAATTTAGAGTCTTTCTCTGGGGAAATCAAACGAGAAGCGGCGGAGATGACAAACCTAATCTATCCTGTAAATCTGTGAAGCCCAACAGAAAAAATTCGCATGTCTTGATGTCCTTCAAACGAGGTGAGGCCCTTCTCGTAATATACTTCCCTTGATTTTGTAGTGGGAAGCCCAAATGAGTTTAGCCCACAAACGGCTTACTTAATTCTATATATGCCAAGAAAATTGACCCTCAGTAGTGTAAAATGTAAAGAAGAAAAAAATAGTTCTGAATTATAGCACATCTTGAATTTATGGCTGCTGGGAAAAAATATTTAAGGCCTGATTTGTATCTATATGATTTAAAAGAATTATGAATTATATGTTAAAAGGAATGGCCCAGTAACAATATTATTATCATTCAAAAATATGGATTAAAATTGGTTTGGTTGATAATAAAAATATTATTAGGAAAACTATTTTCTGAACATGGCAGAAAAACTCTCGGATAGTACGAAATTCAATTTAAACAATTTGATAAGAACATTCAACAACCATGGAAAATGAATGTGTCCCATTTCCATGCGAGTAATTGGAAGAGAAATGACGATTAACTCTTCTTTTACTTTTAATTTACCAATTAATTACCATATGCAAGAAAAAAGCATGTCAAGTTGATAATTTGAATGTCACATTATCCCTCGTACTGCGGTTTAGTTAAGAGACAACAAAAAGATATTTTCCCATGACAGGTCACAAAATTAAGCACTAATTTTTTCAAATCAAGCGATACCATAAAATATGCACCTGAAAGCAACAATCTCGACCAACCAGCAAGTAGACCCATTCAAAACCGTGGGAAAATGACTTGCTTGTAATCACGATCTTTTGATAATGTCTTAATCGTTCATCTTTTAATAAAATCCAAATGAAAAATTAAATTATCTAAGATCTACAACTAGTATTGCATGTACCCAGTTAAATCATACATCACAAGCTTTGATTTGGGTCTAAATATAATGTCGATGTCAGATATCACATCTGTCCTAAGCCCACATGAGAAAGTAGAGTGGGCCACACTGCTTCTTAGGAGTGAGCAAAAAACCGCGGAAACCGCACACCGCACCACCCCGCACCGCCCCACACCGCACATTTAACAAACCGCGCGGTTTCGGAGAAAAAAACGCATCACACCGCACCACACCGCATAAAGCGGTGCGGTGTGCGGTTTTTCGCACCACACCGCGCAAAAAACCGCCCCGCCCCGCACCATATATATGTATTTTTTTTAAAATGTATATATATGTATATATGCATATATACATATTTTATATAATATATCTTAAAAAAGTTACTCTTCATGAACATATTTTTTATTGGCCACCTATTTTTTGCATTTTTTGTAACTTTTTGCAATTTTTTTCGAATTTAATTCAAATTTATATATTATTTCTATCGATTTGGGCCCGTTAAAATGGGCTGGGCCCAAACCGCATGCCACACCGCATCCCGCACCGCACCACCCCGACACCGCACAAGCCGCACCGTGCGGTTTTTCGCAAAAACCGCAAACCGCGCGGTTTAATTTTTTCCAAAAAAAAAGTTGCGGTGTGGTGTCGGTTTTCGCCCAAACCGCACCACACCGCACCAAACTCACCCCTACTGCTTCTCTCAAAATAATGGTGGTTGGAGGAAATTTTCACCTAAAGAAATATCTTGAAAGGTAGGAAGGTCCAACCGATTCCGGGGCCCACCAAAACGGAACTTTATCATTTGTCTCTTTTAATGGCTTTTAGCAACTTTTGAACCTTTTCCTTTATCTGCATGAGGTACTCTAATCAAAGTTCATGCATGCAACTTCCAAGCAGGAAACTATTTGTTTGCCCATATAAATAAACTCTGATCAGTCTGGGCAAAAAAGAATGTGTTAGCCTCTGATACCATAAAGTCAAGTAAGACACAGAGAATGATTATCAAATTATTACAAGGATCTTAACCAAAAAAAAATTATTACGAGGATGATGAGGATGTTCTAAAATTGTAACCAATTGAAAGAAGTGTCTTCAAAATAGAGAATTATTAATATCATAAAAGGTTGTATATGCTATACAGTACTAAACAGAGTTATTGTGGGAAATTCGCTGAGGTAATAGAGAATAGGACTTGGTTGGAAGAGTTTATGAATAGAGAAGTAAAGGACCAGTACAACCACAGCTACCAAGGCTCAGGGGTTCCTTGGAGTAGCATTAAAGGCTCTACTATCCATTTACTTTCTCAGTAAAATACCAACACCAGCCAAAATAAATATTTCTGAAGCAATCAAGAACATGGGAGTTGAAATGTACCTAAAGCAGGTCATCAATTGCCCTCATAAAGCAAGGCATTGATGCCTATCTGATAGAAATTGTCTAGTTGAAGGGCCAAAAAAACATGGGTTCTTCATCATCTATGGTGATCTTCATCATCACCATTTTCATGCTATTATCATTATATTTCACCAATATTTTCATTGCCTCAGCCTCATTGGAAGTACAAAAGGTGTATTTGGTTGAGGAAAGTGGAGTTGGAAAGGTTAGAGCTCTACTTGGTCTAAGCAGAAGCTTTCTCCAAGGAAGAAGTCCAATTGCCAAGGATTTGTCTCCTTCACCAGCTCCTTCTCCATCTCCAAGAGCTCATCAACACAGCCATTTCCCACTTCACCACTCTAACCCTAAGCCTCTGACCCTGAAGAAGCTCCCAAAGGAGCAAGTGGACAAGAAGGGCCGATACAAGAAGGTGCTCATTGCAGTTGTTTTCTCTTCAGGAGCTGCATTTCTGATATGTTTTTTCCTGGGATCCATCTGGG
Organism: Hypericum perforatum; assembly: GCA_012979155.1. Taxonomy (NCBI): domain Eukaryota; kingdom Viridiplantae; phylum Streptophyta; class Magnoliopsida; order Malpighiales; family Hypericaceae; genus Hypericum; species Hypericum perforatum. The sequence goes on from SOPF01027881.1 coordinate 69,810, forward strand.
TCATCAGAGGGAAGCTCAAAAGGCACAATGGGTTATCTTTCAAGACAATGTCGGTGCACAGGAGAAAGGGTAGAACCAGAGGTATGATGAGCCTAAACCCTGACCTTGACTTCTTATATTTGGATGCAATGGGAAGAGACTTGGAGCAACAAACTGCAAGCCTGAAGCAAACTTCCCGAGGCTCGAACACCTTCTATGAGAGGGTGGAGTCCCACCAGGAACTGATCGTTAAGGCTCCGGATTCGGAGAGCAACACTTGTGGCAGCTCTTCGACCAGGGAAATAACGTCTATTCTTGAAGAAGTGGAATTGGAATCGGTACACAACGAGCCAGTTAATGAGGACATAATTCTCCCCATTGAAGAGAATCATTCGTCTGATGACGAGTCCTTCCATTCGTTTGTTGACGATTTATCTTCATCAAACGCCAGGCTCTCCAATGCTTCCTCTGCCAGCCTCGTGGAGATTCTTCAAGATTCCCCACGAAAGATCCCCTTGCCTTCTCCAAGTCCTTCACATTCCAAGCAAAGTTTTGCTCCGCCACCGCCTCCACCACCACCTCCTCCTCCCGCTATCCCAGTGCCAAGGGCACGTTTCCTGACTGCAAACACTCCCAAACCCAAAAGAGCCCTTTTTGGGACTTCAGGCTCGCCCACATTGTTAAAATCACACTCCTCAGGCTCATCCCAAAGCTCTAGAAGGGATCATTCTCTATCTCCAAGGAACTCTCCCAGGCTTTCAAGAGCTACAAGTCCAAGGTCAAGAGTCCCTCACCCGCCTCTGGCTCCTCCTCCTCCAGCCCCTCCATTTTCAAGATTCAATGGTAATAGCAGCTCTACCAAGGGGCCACCACCTCCTCCATCTAAGTTCCCACCACCAATGGGAAAGGATGGAACTCCACTGGCTAAACTAAAGCCTCTCCACTGGGACAAAGTTAGAGCTGCACCAGACGGAAATATGGTCTGGGACAAGATCAGATCAAGCTCATTCGAGTAATTCTTCATCCGGCTTTTGGCGTTTGTTGTCATAATATAGTTCCATTGTCATGCTTGCAGCCAATGGAAACTTAACTTTCCTGATACATAACCTGACAGGTTAGATGAAGAGATGATGGAGTCCCTATTTGGGTACAACTTACAGATTCCGATGAAGGGAGAGGAAGGGAAAAGCAAGAGCCCATCTCCGAGCAAACACGTCCTTGATCCGAAGAGGCTACAGAACGTAACCATACTTTCCAAGGCCATCAATTCCCCTGCAGAGCAAGTCTGTGATGCACTTATCAGAGGTACAATGATTTTACACTTCTAGTTGGAAATGGAATCGGATTCCATAGTGCATGGTACATTGAATTTTGGTCGAAATGGTTTGGCAGCCGGATAGTCACTAATCGAATAATCCACGTTCAGGCTGTGCATTCTTAATTACACGTAAACTAAGGATTCTGATTTATAACAAAGTATAATTTTGACATTCTCAATGTCATTTTCCTATAGTGAGAAGTGCTTGTTTCTTACAAGGTTTATGAAATGTTTCTCTTTTTTTTTTTAAATGAGTACACCTTGTGATAAAAGATAGTGTTGAGACAGGGGATGGGCTGTCTCAGACACAGCTAGAGGCACTATCGAGGATGGCCCCGACCAAGGAAGAAGAGGCCAAGCTCTCTGCATACAACGGAAACATCAACGAGTTGGGGTCCGCCGAGAAGTTCGTTATACAGTTGCTTAGCCTACCGTTTGCTTTTCCAAGAGTCGAAGCGATGCTCTATAGAGAAACCTTCGAAGACGAGGTGGTCCACCTCAGGAACTCCTTCTCCATGCTCGAGGTAACATTTTGAATAAGATATAAAGATTTTAATAAGACAAAGATCACGTGAGCCGTTGTCTTGTTTCTGTCAGGAGGCTTGCAAGGAACTAAGATCAAGCAGGCTGTTCCTGAAACTACTGGAAGCCGTTCTGAAGACAGGCAACAGGATGAACGTAGGAACAATCCGAGGTGGCGCGAAAGCCTTCAAGCTCGACACCCTCCTCAAGCTCGCCGACATCAAGGGAACAGACGGGAAGACCACATTACTCCACTTCGTCGTCCAGGAGATCATCCGGTCGGAAGGGGTCCGGGTTTCGGACAGCATCATGGGGAAGATAAACCAGAAGACAAACAAATCCAACAACAGCAACAAGACCCCGGAAGAGATAGAAGAGGACTACAAGAAGATGGGCCTGGACCTCGTCTCCGGCCTCACTACCGAACTATACAACGTAAAAAAGACGGCCACCGTCGACCTGGAGCTTCTTGCAAGTTCGGTCTCCAACTTGTCCGACGGGATGGCGAGGCTTAACCGGCTGGTTGGCGAGTTGGGCAGCAGTGATCGGGACAAGAACGAGATGTTTGTGGCCACCATGAAAGGCTTCTTAGGACACGGGGAGAGGGCTCTGAGGGAGCTGAGAGGGGATGAAGAGAAGGTTTTGTTGAGGGTTAGAGAGGTGACCGAGTATTTTCATGGAGATAGCCGTAGTTTGAGCAAAGAAGAGGCTAATCCTTTGAGGATTTTTGTCATTGTAAGAGACTTCTTGGGGATGTTGGACCATGTTTGTAAGGAGCTTAGGAGCCTCAAGGTTCCTACTAGTCCTAACCCGCTTGCTCCGTTTAGGTAGATTTGGGTTTGTGCTTGGTATTACAAGACCATGGCCTATAATAATTCGAATTTTTTTTTTACAAAATTCTCGATCTTTCCACAATTATGACCAATTTGTAATGCAAATTTAAGATGATTCGTGTTAATCATCAGAGTGGTCGATATTAATTGTTGATGATAGATTTTTATCTTTGGCATATGATTTATGAATCGTGTTGATTAATTTTGTTATTCAACTGAAAGATGAATAAAGAATAGGAAGCATAAAAGGAATTAAAAAAAACCTGTGAATTGTAAACAGGTTGGGAGCAAGTTCTGAATTCGAGGCAATTTCACCAAAATGAAAAAGAGAGCTTTGCTTATTGCAAAACAAGTGTAATATTTGGGAAATAGAACAAACAACTTCAACCAAGTTGGGAAAAAGTCACACAAATACAAATGTTTTTTTCAAATGGCACAAAGTTTATATTATATTAAGTGGCTTACAACAAAGATTGAGAAAAAAAAAGAATATAGAAAGATAGAAATGCAATTGTCACACAAAATAAAATCATCAGAAGCAGATAGATATGAGTAGAGGTGAAAGCGAACAAAAGGTTACAAGAGTCGAACGTCCATGACGAAAGCTGCTAAGATTAAACACGGTTAATAACTACATGTTTGTGTCAAAAACACAAACTCGTAGACATTTGTATGCTATCCACCTATACTGACAGGCTAGGTTTCGAGAACTAAACAGATCTCAAAATAAACAAAAGTCGAACCAAGTAAAAAAATAAGAAAATAAACCAAAGACAAGCGTGCAACACCAAAAAATCAACGAACAACAATGACAAGCACAAAAATAAACAAAGGAAACACACAACTAAAAGGAAACGCAAAGAAAAAAATAGAGCTGACTGGGGGAGGTTATAAGCGACCCCCTCCCCCCTACAACAAGCTCAATCTAGACTTGGAGGCATGCCGCGGAGGAGAAGCACTACCACCGAAGGCTACGGGGACGAGCAGGGCCACCTACAAGGAAGGACACCGAATGGAGGCCTGCTGATAGACGACGACAGCAAAGGGCTGAGGACAGCAAGCAAAGGGTTAGGTCGGCGAGGCGAGTGATGTGCGTGCAAACGTACACACATTTGTTCCTTTCGTCGCGTCTGTTTTGTCGTAATTTTAGTCGTTTGAGTCTTAGGATATAGTATGTTTTATGTTGATTTGTGATTATGTTGGGGAGCGAGATTTCTGTCGGTATTTGGTATTTTGTAGGAATGGGAGCTAGAACGGGCGATGCAACGAGTCGAGGAGCCGGGATGGGAGATTATGGCAAAAGAGTTTAGGTGCGGAGAAGATCGGAAGCAGACTGCCCAGCGTTCGCTGGGACCCCAGCATCCGCTGGGGAGGAGGAGCGATTTTTGGCAGAATTAAAAGACTTCGAAGGCCCAGCATTCGCTTGACCCCCAGCGTTCGCTTGACCCCCAGCGTTCGCTGGGTAGGACGGATTCGAGATTCATAGTTTAGTTGGGACTCTTCCCATTTAGGAAATTTTGTAAGAACTATATAAGGTCTTTAAACCTAAATTGAAAGATGTTCTTGGTCAGTTTTCACGCAAGACGAAAACCCTAATTTCATCTTCTACTTGCTTTTGGTTTAGAGAATTGTAATCAACAATTTGGATCAATCAATTGACGAGGTATTTTCATAACTCATGATTAAGTGCTGTCTTTTCATTCATCTACTTGATTATTAATCTTTTGATTGCTTCACGTTGTTTGTTCGCATATTGAGATTGACGACCTTAGTTTGTGACACAGATTCTATTCGTTTCGTAGTATTTCGTTAGGTAGTGATCGTAGTGTGAATTTAGGATTGACAACCCTAGGTTTGTTTTACGACGCATAACAGTTAGTTATAACCCATCATTCGATTCGAAGTGCTTAGCTTAAGATTGAAATCCATAATCTGGTAATTAGAGAATTGATTATTCTGTCCCTGTGGAGACGAACTTAATTATCATTATATTATTTGATCGATCGTGTTCTCTTGTACGTATTTTATACCCGATATTTATCGCATCAAGTTTTTGGCACCGTTGCCGGGGACAGATTTAACCAATCTGTCTTTAATATCAGATATAGTTTTCTCGATTTGAGACTAAGTTTTTTTACACTTCTGTTATTCATCACTACGCTTGATCATTTTCATTGAGTTTTGCAGTTAGTGAGAGTGCAGGAGGTGTATGCCACACACCCGTTCTGACAACCAACCCTTACTTGTGTACGACCCTGAGATCGAACGAACTCTCCACTCTAGAAGAAGGGATCAACACAAAGACGAGATGGCAGACAATCGGGTAGTAGATGTTCCTGCAAACAACAACAGGAGAAGGCAAACGCACCCTAGGCTGGTTGATCTTCGACCCAGCATCGAATATCTAGCCGTGGAGGCCAACAATTTTGAGATCAAATCTAGCCTTATCAACCAGGTCCGCGAAGACCAGTTTGGAGGCAATCCTTCAGAAAATCCTGCAGAGCACATCAGAACATTTGAAGACCACTACTCAACAGTCAAGTATAACGGAGTCTCACTCTTAAGTTGCGACTATTTAAACACAGTCTGAAGGATAGTGCTAGAGATTGGGTACAGGGATTCCCTGCAGGGACGTTCACTACGTGGGATGAGCTTGTAGACAAATTCCTAGAGAAATATTACCCGCCAGGTAAGACTACTCAACTACACAACCAAATTCTGCAGTTCAAGCAGAAAGGCAGCGAGTCCCTTTATGAAGCTTGGGATCGCTACAAGAGGTTGCTTCGAAACTGCCCACATCACCAGATCCCGGCGTGGATGGTCAATCAAACATTCTATAATAGATGTGAGTCACAAGTTCGAACCAGCTTGGACGCAGCAGCGGGAGGAAGTTTGATGGATAAGGAAGATAATGAAGGTCGCCGTATCATCGAAACCATGGCTACCAATAACCATGAGTGGGGAGATCGAGTGGAAAGGAAGAATGTAACCAGCGTACAGGAAAACAGTGAGATTACTACACTCAAGGCTCAGGTAGCAATGCTCACACAGATAGTCCAAGCTTCATATGCACTACCTACCACACCTGCTCAGGTTTGCGAGATTTGTACTGGACCTCATATTACTGATAATTGTTCTTTACTGGCTGAATCTGTGAATTATGTTAGTAACACCAACAAGAATAATGATCCGTATTCTGCCACATATAATCCAGGTTGGAGAAACCACCCAAATTTTTCCTGGAAAAATAATGCAGGTCAGCAGGTACCTCAACAGCAGAAGCCCCCTATGGCTGCTAGCAATGCGCAAGGATCATCTTCACAACAACCCCAGTTATATCGTAAGAGCGAAGATGAGCTGAGAAAGCAAGTCCTTAGTCATGAAGCCAGAATCAGGAATCTCGAAATTCAGATTGGTCAGCTAGCGCTTCAGTTGAACGCATGACAACCAGGTACCCTCCCAAGCAATATGGAAGCCCCTCCTACCACGCAAAAACATTGCAAGGCCATCACAACTAGGAGCGGACTAGATTTGGGGAAGAAGGTTGCAAGTCCAGCGAAGAAATCTCTAGGGAAATCAATGAGTGAAGAGGAGGACGAACTCCGGGCAGTCCCTACTACAGCAAAGACAGAGGAAGCTACAGCGGAAACTGTCAAGCCAAATCAAGAAAAGATATACCCTCCTCCACCATTCCCTCAAAGATTGAACAAGCAAGCATCTCATCCGAGCTACCGGACATTTCTAGAATTATTCAAGAACCTACACATCAACATTCCGCTCCTTGATGCATTCGAGCAGATGCCCACCTACAGGAAGTGGATAAAAGAATTCATCTCAAGGAAGAGGAGCATCGATGATTTTGAAGTCATTCCCTTGACAAGGGGATGCAGTGCAGTACTCACTCAAGACCTCCCTCAGAAGATGAAGGATCCCGGCAGTTTCACTATTCCGTGCACTATTAGAGATCAAACTTTCAAGAAGGCTCTTATCGACCTGGGCTCTAGCATCAATCTCATGCCAGATTCCATTTTCCGAAAACTTAGACTAGGAGATATGAAGTCTACATCCATAGTTCTTCAACTTGCAGATCGGTCCGTTGCTAGGCCTAAAGGGATTGTGGAGAATGTCTTAGTAAAGGTTGACACACTGATTTTTCCGGTAGATTTTATTGTCATGGAAATGGAAGAAGATCGGGATATTCCCTTACTCCTTTAACGCCCATTCCTAGCTACAGGAAAAACCAGTATTGATGTAGAAAAGGGAGAGTTGTGGTTCAAGGTGTGTGATGATGAAGTGGTATTCAATGTCTTTGAAGCTGCCAAATATCCCTCTAATAAAGATGACTACGACTGCTACCGGATTGATGTGATTGATGAGATCGTCACCATGAGCAATTTAGAGGCTCCCATCGAATATGAAGCTGGAATTGATGATATTGAACACATTGAACAAATCTCGTGGATACGCGCAGCGGAATCTCTTAAACTAGAACACACACAAAGGCCAAAGCTTCAATCTTCCATTGATACACCACCAGAATTGGAGCTTAAGCCACTGCCAGGTCACCTCAAGTACACTTATTTGTGTGAAAGTAACAAGCTTCCTATTATTATCTCTGCTTCTCTGACTCAGGATCAAGAAGAACAGCTTCTCCAAGTAATTGGAAGACATAAGGAGGCAATAGGATGGACACTTGGTGACATAAAGGGTGTCAGTCCATCTTTGTGCCAGCACAAGATTATCTTGGAGGATGACTTTACACCGTCAGTTGAAGCCCAGCGAAGACTTAACCCAAAGCTGAAGGAGGTAGTACAAAAAGAGGTAATCAAGTGGTTAGACGCCGGCATTATCTACCCAATTTCAGACTCCAAATGGGTAAGTCCCACTCAATGCGTACCAAAGAAAGGAGGGATCACAGTTATTCCCAACGAGAATAATGAGTTAATTCCTACAAGGGTAGTTGTTGATCATTGAGTCTATATTGATTTTCGAAAGTTGAACAAGGCCACTCGAAAGGATCACTTCCCACTGCCATTCATTGATTAGATGATAGATAGACTGGCAGGTCATGCTTATTATTGCTTTCTGGACGGCTATTCTGGTTATCTACAGATTCCTATTGCTCCAGAAGATCAGGAGAAGACCACTTTCACCTGCCCTTATGGTACTTTCGCATTCCGGCGAATGCCTTTCAGTCTTTGCAATGCACCCGCCACTTTCCAGCGATGCATGATGGCAATTTTCTCTGATATGGTGGAGCGTCAAATCGAGATCTTCATGGATGATTTCTCGGTTTTTGGAGATTCTTATGTAGAATGTCTCCTGCACTTGGGTAAAATACTTGAACGCTGTAAGAAGACCAATCTGGTACTTAATTGGGAGAAATGTCACTTCATGGTGACGGAAGGGGTCGTCCTTGGACACAAGATCTCAAGCACTGGACTGGAAGTCGATAAAGCCAAATTGGAAGTCATTGACAAACTCCCCCATCCACTATCAGTCAAGGGAATACGGAGTTTTCTCGGTCATGCTGGGTTCTATCGCAGATTTATCAAGGATTTCTCCAAAATCACCAAGCCTTTATGTAAGCTGCTAGAGAAGGATATCCCATTTGTATTTGACAACGAGTGCAAATTGGCATTCAAGACTCTCAAGGAGGCACTTGTATCAACACCGATAATCATCTCTCCCGACTGGGACCTTTCATTCGAGATCATGTGTGATGTAAGTGACTATGCGGTAGGAGCAGTCCTTGGACAGAAGAAAGCTACTAGTTTCCACGCCATCTATTATGCAAGTCGCACTCTGGATGATGCTCAAATCAACTATGCGACTACGGAGAAGGAATTCTTGGTAGTAATCTTTGCTCTGGATAAATTTCGAGCTTACCTCCTTGGAAGCAAGGTGACTGTATACATTGATCATGCAACTATACGTTACCTCTTCGTGAAGAAAGATGCGAAACCAAGGCTCATCCGATGGATCCTCCTTCTCCAAGAGTTCGACATTGAGATTCGCGACAGGAAAGGCACGGACAACCCAGTGGCAGATCATCTATCGCGCCTTGAAAATATATCGATACCACCCTCGTCTCCTATTAATGAATTTTTCCCTGATGAACAACTATATGCATTAGATGTACTTTCCATACTATGGTATGCTGATTTTGTTAATTTCCTCGTGAGCAACATCATGCCACCTAACATGTCTTCCGACCAGAAGAAGAGATTTTTGCATGATGTCAGGTTTTATGTATGGGATGAACCATATCTCTTCAAATAAGGCAAGGATCAGCTATTGAGAAGGTGTGTACCACAGGAAGAGCAAGAGCTTATCCTCCACCACTGTCATAATTCACCATATGGAGGCCATTTTGCTGGCGAGCGCACAGCCGCCAAGGTTCTTCAAAGTAGATTTTATTGGCCTTCCTTGTTCAAAGATGCCACAGAGTTTGTGAAGAGATGTGACTGCTGTCAACGGACAGGTAACATATCACGTTGCCATGAGATGCCACAGCAAGGAATTATGGAAGTACAGATTTTTGATGTATGGGAATAGACTTCATGGTAGGGATGGTGATGGGTAGGGTCGGGTAGGGTATTGGTACGACCCTACCCATACCCTAGTTTAAAAAGTTGGACCCGTACCCTACCCTAGACCCTTAAGATTTTTCATTACTAGATTTATACCCTTACCCTTAGGGTCCGTAGGGTCTATAGGGTCTTACAGAGTCCAACCCTCGAATTAAATACAATATATTTTTTAGTATAAAATTTAACTAAATCATAATGAATATATTATATTTTAGGGTAAATTACATCTGGCCCCTTCTACTTTAAACAAATAGACGATTTCCCCCCTGTATTTCGCAAACTGATTAAAAACTCCTCTTAGTTTGGACAAATTATACGATTTCTCCCCTCTTGCCGGAACCGGAGCAAATCTCCGGCGAGGAGGCATTGAAAATGACAAAAATACCCTTTACTAAAAAACAAAAATAATCTCTTACTCCTCCCTCTTCTTCCTTCCAACATAAAAATTTCATCATCACCAACCTTTGAACACACAAACTTCAAACTCAAACCAAGAATAAACAACAACAAAAAAACACTAACCCGAACACTAACCTGAAATAAAATCAATCCAAGCCCCCATCATCACCAACGAAGCTTTTCCTCTTCTATAAAGTAAAATCAATCCAAGCCCCCTACAATTTCCCCAACCCCAACCCGAACACTAACCCGAAATAGAGAACATAAACGAAAGCCATCAACAAGCTCAGAAAACCCAGAAAATAAAGGGGCAAAAGCAAACCCTAGATGAGAAGGACGAAGTCGTAGAGGGTAAGGTTAATCAAAATAGTCGAGTTCTCAGGAAGATATTCTTGCGACAAAAAACAGAACATAATGATTGAAATTAAATCAACAACGTTCATGGCCCCGGCATTGTGATTCGGCCCCGGATCGTCGTTCACCTGGCCAAGGCGGTTCTTTCCATGGCTGCCTCGTCCTCCGGTGTGCCCCCGTTAGGCGGCCCCGCGTTCCCCCCTCTTCCGCATCTTCTGGCCTCCTCCCGCGGTGCTCCGGTCAACGCCGCACCGATCGAAGCCCAGATCTAGACTCAGCATGCTTAGGCGGTGCTCCCGAATCCTTCCTCCGATCGTGGCCGTCCCGGATTCGCCCTTCGCCATTTTTGGAGCTCCGGGCCGCCTCCGCCGCGATCCGCCGCTCCTGGCCGCGCCACCTGGTTCAGACCACCTCCCGAGAGGGAGACAAGAGATGATGCCAGGGAAGAAGAAGACGGAAAGAAGAGGGAGAGAAATTGAGGGATTTTTTTTTAGTCAAGGGGCAATTTTGTCATTTTAGCTGCCTACTCGCCGGAGATTTGGTCCGGTTCCGGCAACAGGGGGGAAATCGTATAATTTGTCCAAACTAAGAGGGGTTTTTAATCAGTTTGCAAAGTACAGGGGGGAAATCGTCTATTTGTTTAAAGTAGAGGGGGCCAGATGTAATTTATCCTATATTTTATTAAGAAATATCTTATAGATCACTAAAAATAATTAAAAAAGTCAATTTCGTAGATTATATTTCAAAATATTTAAGAAATATATTATATTCTATAAATAAAAAATAATAATAATAAGTCTAATTAGAGTTTAATTATCATTTAGTTAGGGTTTAGTTAGGAGTAAGGTCTAAATTAGGGTAAAAGGGTCAGGGTAGGATAAAAATTCATAGATTCATACCCTACCCTCGACCCTACCTTTAAATATAGACCTATACCCATACCCTACCCTAGACCTAGTCAAAGTCAACAGACCCTCGACCCACGGGGTAAGGGTAGGGTCCGACCCGCAGGGTATGGGCATTTCTGCCATCCCTGCTTCATGGGACCTTTTGTGCCATCTGAGCGCAACCTGTACATCCTGCTCGCTGTAGATTATGTGTCTAAATGGGTTGAGGCCGTGGCGCTATCAATTAACAATGCAAAGGTTGTGGTCAGATTCTTACAGAAGAACATCTTCAGTCGGTTTGGCACTCCCAGAATTATCATCAGTGATGGTGGAAAACATTTCCGCAACAATCTACTCACCACTGCTTTGGCAAAATATGGAGTCTCACACAAGATCGCGACAGCATATCATCCCTAGACGAGTGGACAGGTAGAAGTCTTCAACCGAGAAATAAAGCGAATTCTGGAAGTCACTGTGAATCCTTCGCGAAAAGACTGGTGCAGTAAACTAGACGACGCTCTATGGGTCTACTGCACTGCCTACAAGACACCAATCGGCATGTCACCTTATCAGCTCATCTACGGAAAAGCCTGTCATCTTCCAGTTGAGCTTGAACACAAGGCATATTGGGCTATTCGTCGACTGAATTTTAATCTTGACAAAGCCGGCGAAAGGAGAATGTTGCAACTGGAGCAGCTCGATGAATTCCGACTAAGCACCTACGACAATACCAAACTTTACAAGGAGAAAACCAAACGGTAGCATGACAAGAAAATTTTGCGGCGCGACTTCACTACTAGCCAACAGGTACTTCTATATAACTCTCGACTTAAACTCTTTCCAGGAAAACTCAAGTCAAGATGGACTGGCCCTTACACAATAGTCGCTGTTTCGCCACACGGAGCAGTACAGATTTGAAACCCAGACACGCAGGAAGAATTCAAGGTGAACGGACAATGCTTGAAGACTTACCTTGGTGATCAAGTCAATGCACAAGAGTCCCGTATGGACCTTGAAGACCCCTCACCCCAATAGGCCGGTACACCCGTCAAGCTAACGATGTTAACTTAGAACTACTATTTTCTTCTCTAATTCGTCTTTCATTTTGAGTCACTCATTCGAGTTTCCCCGAGTTTGTGGGTTTCTAGGGGAATGTACATAGTGTCACCCTCGAAAAATAATGTGTCGTTTTAGTTATTTTTTTTGTTTTGTAGGTTAAACAAGTCAAAAAAAGTCACGGCACCAAGCTCGAAGACAAACCCGGATTATCATCTCGAACACCCCCAGCGTTCGCTCAAGCTTGAGCATCCGCTGATGGGTAGAAACAGAAAGAAAAGGTTTGGGGTCCCTAGCGATCGCTGGGGATTGAGCGAATGCTCAAAGGGTCGGGTAGAGAGAATGGATTTGGGGTCCCTAGCGTTCGCTCGGGCTTGAGCATCCGCTGATGGGTAGAAACAGAAAGAAAAGGTTTGGGGTCCCTAGCAATCGCTGGGGATTGAGCGAACGCTCAAAGGGTCAGGCTCTATAAAAACCCTTCCCCCCCGAAAATTCCCTCCCTCCACTCTCTTAAACCTAAAACAAGCCCCCCCCCCCAAAAAATAGACCCAAATCACCCAAGGCCGACCTACCCTCCATGGCACCCAAGGTTGTTTGACGACAAGCCTATAAGCGCAGTCGGAATGAAGCCGAGCATCCAGCCAACCCTTCAGCCAGCCCTAGTTTACCACCACTGCCTCCCATCGACATATCAAAAAGGTATCACACCCCTTTCCCTATCTATTATGAATGGGAAGGTGCTCGTTATCGTAAGATTGCTTGTTGTGAGTTTATATTGAATACACACCTAGTTAGAGAGGACATGATACATGCGGGTGTTGCAGATGAACTGTATACAACCCTAGATGAGATGGGTTGGACATTTTTTGCTGATTATGAGGGCGACGTTGATCCTAAGATCGTTCGCGAGTTCTTTAGCACAGTCATTGTTGCTGACAACAATGCCTCCTTCACTGCCCGTCTCTATAATCGCCCAATCACTGTAGACGAGGATTTGCTCGTAGACCTCATAGGCATAAAGAAAGCAGGTAGCACATTGAACTTTGACAGTGATTTGCAAGCGTGGCAAGCACTCACGGGCTTTAACCACTTCGCCATACAATCACCTGACATCTATATCAAGGACCTCCACATGAGCATCCTGCATCGCTTTGTATGCTCTACTTTTTGTGGGCAATTTGAGGATAACCGTGTTACACGCACACAATTATATGCACTGGCTTGTGTCTTTGACCACCAACTATTTAGCACATTCGCGCTGATTTGCGACACCATTAAACGCCAATTGAAAGTGCCTAAACCTAACCACGTAGGATTAGGCCATCTTGTTGCTGTGCTTGGTGAGTATTTTTCTCCAGGTGAGGAGCACCCTGAATTGACATACAAGCCCCAAATCGTCGACTACGAACAGCTCACTCTCTGGCACCTCTTCTCCAAAACTGTACGTCGCGGCCAAACGACATACACGTTCAATAAATAGGAGGACAAGAAGCCGGTTCAGAACCTCCTACGAGCTGATCAGTCAATCACTCTGCCAGTACCGTAAGACCCAAGCTTCTGCCAGCGCATGGACCGATTGGAACAACAAGTCTAGCAGATGGTGCTCACACAGGATGTGCGCTGGGAGTAATACCAGTTCGATCAGGCGTACAATCGGGCCCAATGGGAGTGGCTTCGCCAAAACTTCCTACCGCCTCCACCTCCCCAACCTTGAACAGGTCGTATCGTCTCTCTCTCTGCTCTTTTGTTTCCTATATCGTTTGTGGTGTCTACATGGTATACTTCCACACATTGGGGACAATGTGTCCTCCAAGTGTGGGGGTGCACTGTGCGTTGTTTGCTTTGATATCATGTTATGTCTTGTGTCTTTGATTGTTTCTCTTAAGCACACGCATGTGATCGATTCTTTCTATGCGTGACATGTGTTTATGGTTGAAGTGAGTGAGTCTTGCAAATGATGAAGTACCCCTCAAATTTTTCTTGTTTTGTTATGGGATTGACCCCACTTCATGCTAGAAACCAAACCCGAGTAGCATGACTGGGAGCGCATAGCAATCTCACCCTCAGTTGTTTAGGTTAGTTGTCACATCTGGTAGGCTAGACTAGAGAATTTGACGAGCGATCTTGTGAGAAATTTGAGCCGAATGAGAGAACAACTGTTCTCATTTATTCATGAGGTGCCTATACGATCTGAGCAATGAGTATGTTAGATGATTACTTAGCATAACTTACCTGAATGGAGTGCGTCGAGGGCCATTTTTGCTGTAAGCCTAGAGCCTTAGAGCCAAATACCTTACACCAACTCCTTGTTTACCCCGTTGAGCTTGAGCCTATTCATTGAGGTATCATATAAACCAGCATACAACGCCTACTTACCATTATCCCACCTTTGACTATCCATCTGAGGAAGCATTAGGATTATATTCTTGGAAAAAATTATAAGGGTCACATGGTAGCATAGCTTGGGCAGGAAAAAACAAGTGGGGATAACGGGTAGATGAAGACCAGCGTAAAAATGTAGCTTCCTGACTCACTATGCTCACAAATGAAAAAGAAAGAATCATTCAAAAAAAAAAGAAGAAAAGAAAAGGAGAAAAGTATGAAAAGAAAAGATGGAAATGGAAAGTCGGAAAGAAAAAAGTGAAAAATCAAGGAAAGTGGAAAGAAAAGAATGATTGCGAAAGAAAGAGCACAAAGAATAATGGAGCAAGTCAGGGACTAATTGGTCTTTAGGAGATGGGATACATTGGGATGAGTGAGATGTGTAGAATAGATGAGAGTTAGAATTTCTTGTATAGCTCCTCAGATTGGATGGTTTAGCCACTATCCAACAATTAGTATTTCCTCACCTTTACCCTCAACCCCCGTTACAACACGAGAAAAGTCCCTCCGATGATGCATTCTGTTTTGGCTTGAGTGTGTGTAAGTATGATCCCTAACCGTCTTAGACCTCGATCGTATACACGAGTGATAAGGTAGTTGACTACTATACATGTGAGCTTAAAAATTGACCTAACCCTACGAGTGGTCAACTCCCTCGTTTAGAATGCTTGGTGTGAAAGCTGGGTTACACGGTTGAGGATGAGATGTCTATGTGACTTTTAGTCGTTATGCTTGGGTGCGTGATCTACGTGATTGTGGGGTTGATTTTGTAACAAGATTTTAGCTTTTGAGGGACAGCATTCAGTTGATACTTCTGATGCACTTTGCCTGAGGACAAGCAAAGAAGTAAGTATGGGGGTGTGATGTGCGTGCAAACGTACACACATTTGTTCCTTTTGTCGCGTATGTTTTTTCGTAATTTTAGTCGTTTGAGTCTTAGGATATAGTATGTTTTATGTTGATTTGTGATTATGTTGGGGAGCGAGATTTCTATTGGTATTTGGTATTTTGTAGGAATGAGAGCTGGAACGGGCGATGCAACGAGTCGAGGAGCCGGGACAGGAGATTACGGCAAAAGAGTCGAGGTGCGGAGAAGATCGGAAGCAGACTGCCCAGCGTTCGCTGGGACCCCAGCATCCGCTGGGGAGGAGGAGCGATTTTTGGCAGAATTAAAAGACTTCGAAGGCCCAGCGTTCGCTTGACCCCCAGCGTTCGCTGGGCAGGACGGATTCGAGATTCATAGTTTAGTTGGGACTCTTTCCGTTTAGGAAATTTTGTAAGAACTATATAAGATCTTTAAACCTAAGTTGAAAGACGTTCTTGGTCAGTTTTCACGCAAGACGAAAACCATAATTTCATCTTCTACTTGCTTTTGGTTTAGAGAATTGTAATCAACAATTTGGATCAATCAATTGACGAGGTATTTTCATAACTCGTAATTAAGTGCTGTCTTTTCATTCATCTACTTGATTATTAATCTTTTGATTGCTTCACGTTGTGTGTTCGCATATTGAGATTGACGACCTTAGTTTGTGACACAGATTCTATTCGTTTTGTAGTATTTCGTTAGGTAGTGATCGTAGTGTGAATTTAGGATTGACAACCCTAGGTTTGTTTCACGATGCATAGCAGTTAGTTATAACCCATCATTCGATTCGAAGTGCTTAGCTTAAGATTGAAATCCATAATCTGGTAATTAGAGAATTGATTATTCTGTCCCTGTGGAGACGAACTTAATTATCATTATATTACTTGATCGATCGTGTTCTCTTGCACGTATTTTATACCCGATATTTATCGCATCAGCGAGGCAGTGCGAGGACTGAGGACAAAGAAGCGAGGATTGCGACCGACGAGGCAGGACGAGAGCTGGACAAGGAGGTGATTTCTTCTCTTCTTTGGGTCCTTTATGGTTTTAAGAAGATGATGGCAGAGGATGGAGTAAGAAAGTGGAAGATGGAAGATGGTAGAGGATGGAGAAAAAAAGTGGAAGATGGAAGATGGTGAAAGAGAATAGATAGTGAAGGACGAAAGATAAGATCCAAAAGAGAGAAATAATATCTAAATATTTTTAGAGAAGATTCATCATTGGGTGCTTGGGGTCTAGATATTTTGTAGAATCTCTTGCTCTTTGAATAGGAATTATCATATGTAAAAGAAATATTTCTCTCTCTAATGTGGGAAGAATTAATCAATTGTCGACTCTTTTAATGGCAATCAAATAAAAACGAGCTTAAACATCAAGAAATCAATCATGTTCTCACATTTCTTTCCAAACTACCCATGATTTTTTGAAATCAAAACTTGATTATTTTAAGATGAATGGGTTTAATTTAGAGAAAAAACTCTTGTCCCCAATTTTCTTCTCTTTGCTCTCTCTCTCTCTCTCTCTCTCTCTCTCTCCTAGCTATGGAGCTCCAAAATGGGCATCTTTGATGATACCGACTCCGGATGCCGTTGGAAAAACTTTAAAAATGTATATTTTTTTAAAAAAAATTGTAAAATATCTACGCTAGTGGATGCTTGACTCATTCTTCGAATACACGAAAAAATAGTGGGAGGGAACATAGTCAACTCTCTAATCAAGTAATCGGCAGTGAATCGGGTCAAGGGAGCCCAATTGTAATAATCCATTCGACAAAATATATGATTTTTGAAAAAAAAATTACATACATACATATGAACAACAACCAGAATCAGAAATCAATATACACCAACATCAATTCCTTTTTTTTTTCTTCTTCCTTTTCCTCATCCATATAAACATTATCCCCTAAAAATCTAAAGACAAGAAAGGAGAACGCACCACAGAGAATTAAAAAAAAATACGGATATCAAAACCCAAAACCGTCATCGAAACCACCGTCGTAGCCGCCCATATCTCCTGCATCGGATATCATATCCCCGATCAGAAGCCCGCCGAGAAGCCCGGCCCCGACCCCCATCGCCATCTTCCCCCCGTTATTGCTCTTCTTTGGCGGCTGCCCGTAGTATCCGGGTTGCTGCGGCGGGTAGCCTCCGTACCCCGGCTGCTGCATCGGATACCCGTACGGCTGCTGCGCCTGAGGAGGATAACCGTAACCGCCGTACGCCGGCTGCTGAGGCGGATACCCACCGTACGCCGGCTGCTGAGCCGGGTATGGGTAGGGATACGCCTGCGCCGGCGGCGGTTGAGCCCCGTAACCGCCGTACGCGGACGTCGAAGGGGCGACAGCCGGGTAAGCGAGGGGCGGCTCCCCAGAGACGGCCTTCACCTTGTCCTTGGCGGGAGCGGGGGCGGGGGCGGCGATCTTGTCGGAGAATTTGTACGAGAAGGTGAGCGTACCACGTGGCTTGCCGGAGGGGGTACGGACGGCGTAGGAAACCGGCGCTCCGGGATCCTTATTGTCGAGAAGCTCCTTGAGAGGGACGTGGACCTCGCCGATCTCGCGGTCGCCGAGGGAGCGGTCGGAGAAGAGGTCAACCTTGAGGGAGAGGCGGTTCTTCTGGAGGGAATCCTCATCGACGGAGAACTTGACGGTGTGGTCCCACCTAGGGTTGGGGCCGGAGTCCTTGTCCACGTGGGTCTTCTGCTTCTGTGACCCGTAGTGTGGGTCCCCCTTAACGGACGCCGTCGCGTACACGTCCATCTTCGAGAACACGTTCACGTCTTTCAGATCCCTGGCTGACATCAGCTTTATCTCTAACGGCCTGCACTCCATCTTAATCGAAGATATTATTAATTTGTTTTTTGTTGGGAAGAAGAGATTTGTGTTTTCTTTTTCTTCTTTCTGGGTTGGTTGGGTGAGGAGGAGAGGTTTTGGGAAGGGCTATTTAAAGGGGAAGTGGAGGAAGGCGGTTGGAAGATTCGGTTTTAATATGAACCGCGGATGGTTGGATTTACTTTTGGGATAATATTTTCCGAAATTCTCGATTCTTAAAGTCTTCACGCGTTTTTCTTTTAATGACGTTCTTGGATTCGATATTACCGCTATAAATTAGGCATCTTCTTGTAGGAGGCAGTTTCATAATTTTATTTTTTATTTTTTCCTTTGTCCCCCGGTTTTAGTTGACGGACCAGTGTAGAACTCTCGTTCTAGAAGGCGTAAAAATTCCGGCGTTGTCTAAGAGGGTAATATTTTTTTTTTAACATTTAGTGCAGACCAAGAGAGAACATATGGCGATAAAATGATTAATTACATGCAGAACTCAAAAATAATTGATAATAAATTATTAAACTACGAGGTACTGAAATTAAATTGTTTTCCTTTTTTTTTGGAAAATTAAACTGTTTTTTCCTCAAAGAAACGGAAGACCCGCGTATAGAACGTGCTCGTTCGTGTTAAGTTTCCTTTTACATCGGAGGGTATCTAAGCATGCGCGTAAGCAATTTCTTAATGATCGAGACCTCTCGTCACTTCAGCCAAAAATTTAGTTCTTACCGAAAAATACAAATAATTTAGTTCAATTTTTTTTAGGGGATATAAGCCTACTTGGGTATCAGCCCAATTGGACATCTCGACCAACAAACAAACAAACAAACAATATATTTATATATTGGTAGAACAATAATTTTTATATTGGGACCTTCCTAGTCATTCTTAGATTATATATTTTTTGAACCAATCCTTGTCATTCTTAGATGGTGTCGAGCCTGATTAATAGCACTTGCATAGTTGTATTGTTAAATTTTGTACTATTAAAAGTTGGTACAAGTAAAAAAAAATAGATTTACATTTAAGTAAGAGCAATTCCTAAAATAGAACCCAATTATTAGTGACTCTAAATATAAAAATATAAAAAAAAAGTTATTACAATTTTTGTTAAAGGGTACGTTGTTACAAATTTGGTATGCCTGAAGTCTCTTATTTTTGGGGTATGAATAGAGAGACAATAAATACGAAAATAGAAGAGAACTATATATTAAATAACATATTACTTATAACTCAACCTCACCTTTGCCTCATCATTGTGACGGTTTTTACTACTCCTATATGGCTTGGATTTTCTATTTTGAAGTTGTAATTATCGATTCCAGTAAAATCTTATTAAAGATATTGCCTTGATGTTCACATACCTATACAAAAAATCCCACGCCATTTTATAAGTGCAATGAGAGAGACTAGCTCTGGCAGGTCATTTACGTATACATTCTTGCAAGAAATTAACGTTACATCGAACACAACATAGTCAAAAAAATTCTACAAGGTGTGGTTTGAGAAAGGATTTATCGTTGTGTTATGTTCACGCTAGATGTGCCTGATATCAATCTCCTTGCATCTTACGATCAACTACTATGCTCTGGTGATCATGAATATTAGGAGGTGGTTCCAAGCAACATCATAACGTACACAAATAATGTTCAACTCAGAATCATTCTCCACCTGAACCAATTGGAAGCTCCTCCCCCAAGTCAACTCATGACTAAGGATGAGGACTATAGCTATGCAACAAAGTGTGTGCAACTCACACTGACTTTGGCAAAGATACAATCCTGGTTAATGCTTTTAACGTTCGCAATGCCCGAGTTGTTTATCAAATCTCCATTTGTGTTTAGATTGACGAAGGCTTTTGAGAGATGCCGTGAAATTAAGATCAACATTAGAAAGTAAGGACTCAGAAGAGATTTTGAATAAGTCCAAGAACTAGAGGATAATTTGTCCTATAAAATTTTGTATTTCGTAAAATGATTGTTTTTATTAGTTCGAAATCAATTTGACATTTTTAAATTCATCTAAAATCAAATTCAGATTTAATATAATTAGCTGTATTAAAAAGTAAAACAAAGTTAATAACGAGTTAATGTCAAATTAATATAAAAATACTGTAACGAAGACATGCTCCCAACTGCAATGGAGATCACTGTAGCGGAGCTGAGGATAGTCGTTTCTGAATTCTGATACCTTTGGCAATACATATAATTTATGTCGTTAACGTAATTTCCTCTGGTTTGGACAATAAACGAAAATTAGAACCATCGTCAGGACAGGCATTCACTAAAGTTGGTTCATTCAAATGGACTCGAAGAGAGAGATCCAGCCTCTTGAAATCTAGCTGCTTGTATGAGCTAATAAAGAAAAAAAAGCAACAAAATCCAAAAAAAGAACACGACGCGAAACGCAAAACGAAGCAAGAGAAATCGGACTCTTTGAACATTTACGGTACACATAAGTTCACTTCATACACCTCGTGCTCCTCGCTTTCCACACTCCACCTCCACGAAATGCGCCCCACGAGCACTCGACAGGCCTCGGAGTAATGATTTTCCAGCTATAAGCAAGCCATGAGTTGTTGTCAAAGCGGATAGTAAGGCACATAGCCCAGCACACCCGCTACACCGGATACAACGTCGTTGCACCTCGTCAGAAGGCTTAGCATCTGCTGTGAGATATCAACCGAGTGAGCTACGTGTGCAGTAGGAGCACTAGAATTGTGCACATTTCTGGGTGGGACTTCAGTGTAATGTTGTGGATTGTTAAGTTGGGCTTTTCCAAATTGAGGAGGGAGAGGGAGTAGGGGTGGCAATTGAGATGGAGGAAGAACCTTTTGCACGTTCTTACTATTAAAATCCATTGCAACAGAGGTAGGCGCACCCGCATCATCATCAGCAAAACTAGAGCTGTTGTTGAAGTTGTTTCTATTTCCAACCGTCAATTGTTCTCCCCTACTAGTACTCTCTTCCCCACCCAACAAGAACTTTACACGTGTTCCTCTACCACCATTGCCGCTGGTCCCCTGTGTCACTTCATCACCGGATGGCTTCTTCAAGATCGATTTGAGCTGGCCAGACTGCGTGAGATGCTGGTTACCAACCCCGGGTGCAGGACGCTCTGTTGCGGGATCCTTGACACGCGCAGCATCATTAGAAGTGTCATCCCCTCTCCCCTTTCCACTTTCTGGAGCTTCGGCTCCTGGAGCTCCAGCTTCCCGAAGAGTGTACCGCACATCCACGTTGCCAAACAAGGAACTGTTTGCAATAGCGTACTTGTATGCTGCCAGAGCATCACGCTTGTACCGGTAGACAACACGGCAGGTTGAGGACTTCCAGAAGACACGCATTGATGGGAGATCGATGGATCCGAATCTTGCAAACTTAGCCTTCAACTCTGCAACAGAAGGAAGTGATGTCTGTGGAGGAAACTTCATCACCAGCATAGTGGGCTCAATGGATCTGGCCGGACTCTGCACTTTCCTGGAAACGTCCAATTTGACAGGCCTCAGTGAAGCTACACTAGCAGCCTCTTTAGCATCTGGACGGGGAGGTTCTAATGCTTTGTTAGCTGTCTTTTTCTCTTCAGCCAAAGTTTTCAAGTGCTTGAGTTTCTTCAACCTCTGAGCAGAAACTTCTTCTTGCCGATCAGACAGCATGCGCTTTCTACTAACTTTTACAAGATCGTCAGTTTTGGCTAAGCCCTTTTCAGGCTTCGGTTGTGTAATCTCTCTATTCAATCTAGCAAGTTTCTTGGATCCGCTTATATCACCTGAAGATTTTGCAGCAGGTGCATCAACTAGCTCCATCTCTGGAGGGGGTGACAGAACCAAGCTTTTCTGGTAACTCAGTGCTCGAAATCGCAAAAAGAACTGCATTGAAATAGAGGAAGAATTCCCTGGCACACCATCGAAGGGTCCCAGAGCAAGCACATGTAAGTCCCTCACTAGTTGGGGCACATCAAGCTCAACGTTTCCCAAACCAGCCAATGGCAATGAAGCACCAACATTGCTTAACACGTTACCAGAGCTTGCATCTTTCTTCTTGCGAACAATCTGTGAACCATCTTTCAAGGGCAACCCATCCTGGATGGAGTTTGTTAGTGTCCCACCTTTTCCAACAGCCAGAAGCTTCTTTGGTCGATCAGAACTTGTCTCTGATTCCATCTCTTTCTTCCTTTTCTTCTTCTTCTTCTCAGCCAAGGTAGAAGAGATTTCAGACCCATTGTCACCTAAAGGACGTTTAAGAAGTTTCTTTTTGACAACTCCACCTTCAGACGTCATTTCCACTGTACGCTTTGCTTTTGTGGAGGTAAGCTGTGCAACAGGGCGACTGTCTTGAAGTCTGGGCAACCCACCATCTGCTTCCACTTTAGCAGTAACACCTAACTCGGCTTGTGGAAAGCTTTCCCCTGCAGTTGATGCTTTAGCTTTCTCTCCAGTTCCATTGTTAATGACAGTGTCATGTTGCTGGTGAGGTGACACAATCATCTGAGGAGCAGAAGAGTCAGATGACAAAGTACTTTGGGGATCAGCTACCACAGCAGATCCAGGTTCAATCTTCAGTTTCGATTCTTGCATCTGGGACTTCTCTACATCTTCTGGTCTATTTGCATCTGAAATATCACCTTGATCTGCAATAACTTCAGCTTTAGTAACTTCATTTTTAAAAGAGCCCTTGAGTTCCTTGCTAGCTAATCCAGAGTGATCATCAGTTGGGGGAAGGTCCAGAGACAAAGTTCTCTTTTGCAGAACATAATCCCCTGCAAGTGTTGAAGGATCCTCTGCATAAGCCATTTGGGGTGATGCACTTGCTTGTTTCTGGTCAGTACGGAGAACATTCTCATCACTTTGATCATCTCTTTTCTTCAAAACATATTTGTCTTTTTTGGATCGATCCTTCAATTTCATAGTTTTCTTTGCAATCTTGCCGTCGCTCAAAGCTTCAGCTATCACCAGTGGACCACTCAATGGAGCTGGAGAAAGTAGAGTGGAACGCATCAAAAGATAAACATACTGATGGATAGCCAGAAAAAAGTATTTAAATTTTCAAATATATGACAAAAGGGTATCTTGATGCAAGAATCGCAAAACATCATCATCAAGCTCCATCCAATATTGTTATCCCGAGTACAAAACTAGGATAGAAAGCAAATGTACTTTTCAGGAAGAAGATTTCATTTATAAGCAAATTTTGATATTCGAAAAGCTCCATATGATCAGGTATCAGAGAATAACAGCAACTTCTACTACTACAGGTTCCATGAAGGAAGTGGCTAAGCAGTTGCAGACGTTATGAAACCCACTTTCATGCCATGCTAATGGATTCAAATATTGCAGCATCTGCTCCCAAACCGAACAATAAATGAATAGCAGGTCATCAAATCAAATCCTAACTATTTATCCACAAGGCGTTAGCATCTCATGATTGGATATATATATATATATATATATATATATATATATATATATATATATA
>SOPF01027881.1:93308-104422 GCA_012979155.1 Hypericum perforatum
TATATATATATATATATATATATATATATATATATATATATATATATTACACTTCATGGCGTGCCAAACTAGGTGATCTAACTTCATAACATCATGAATGCCATACTTGAGCAGCTAGGCTGGCTCGAAACAGAAAACTCATTTCTAGAATTGCTTAAGAATTTACAAGAATAAAATATTCAGTCAACAAAGATGGTAAGATTTTAGTTTCCAGTACAGTAGCACAGAAGGCTTATCAGTAAGCTAATTATCTGAAGATGAGCCAAACAGATGCACAAGCAAAAGGACTTGCAACTTGTTAAGTTACAATATCACATAATCACATTCCAATGGAAGCTCAACCAGATATTCAATAAAAATGCTTGCCATGCATAGAGGAAAGCATTGAGTTCAATCTGATGAAGAGAAGATATTGCGCCAAGGAACCAACTTTGCACAGTGGCAAAAAATTCCTGGCTTCTGAAAAACATGTACAGAAAATAAATACCTCTGGCAGGTTGATCTGATAAGTTAGCTGCACTCTTAGAAGGCTTTGAGGACTGCACTCCGAACGCCTGAGCATAGGTCTCGTCGAACTCCTCAAACACTGCCTTCCGAAAACCAGAGACAGTGGCCTTATACTTAACAAAATTCATAGTATCCACATCACATCCTCCTGGATCTGCAGCCACCCTCTTCACAAAGTCAAGCATGACAGCAGGCTGGAACTCTTCCCTAGCCCGCTTAATCTGGTACTCCGAGTAAACCCCATTTGGCTCAAAATCGGGCACATCAACAGCAAAATACCCATCCACGCTTGTGGGTCTAAAATTATACGGATTCCTACACTTGCATACCAAACCAAGTCCACCCCTCCGGCTTGCCTCATCCACAGCCTCCTCCACCGCCTTAACGAAAGTCCTCGAACTGGTCTGGTGCGACTTCTCCTCAAAATGATCCTCAAACGGGACCAGCTCCGCAGGGTCGAACCACCCGTAGCTACTATCTCCGAAGAAGGCGACCAAGACGTGCCCTTCCCGCCTCGTCCTCCTCACCGAAGAGGTGGCAAGCCCGTCATCAAAGATATGGCCGGGCCACCATGGGTGCGACTTCACCTTCCCCCAAACCATATCCCCAATCTCGAAACCATAGCTCAAAGCCCTAGAAGCACCTGTCAACGCCCCACTCTTCTCGTTCGCTACGAAATCATCGAATTCTGACAACAGATTATTGTAAACCTCACCTTTCCCGGTACTCGAAGCGCTGCCCGTCTCGACCTCGTCGTCTTCCTGATTGTAATACGAATCGCTGTCGAGGTCCTCCGGCTTCCCCTCCGATTCCGACTTAACCCTAGCTTCGTCGTCCCCATTTCCGCCGCTGTCCCCCTCCGAGGCGGAGACCTTACCGGCGTCCTTGGAGGAGCTAACCGAGGGAGGACCAGCCGGAACCCTAGCGCCCGGGAGGTCGGGCTCCGACGACGACGGCGCTTTCGCTTCATCGGCGGGGGCCATGCGACGGTCGTAGAAAACCCTAGGGTGAAAATGGGGTATTAAATGAAGGTGGGGAAATTTCCTCTTTTTTCCCTTAAAAAAAATTCTCTCTCCACAGAAGGGGAGAGTGTGAGTGTGGTGAGGGGGAGGTGGTGCGGGGAGTTGGAGGGGCGTGTTTGGATGAAATGGAAAGAAAGGCTTGGCAACTTACTTGTATACATATACTAACTAGATCTAGTAATCGAATTACGGATGATTTCATTGATTTGTCAAATATTTTATTAACAAAGTTGTCATCTATTAATTAAGTGTTTTTTTGTGTATCTATCTGATATTCTGATTCATTAGACTAACTTTGAAATTTGAAAGGTTAGCAAAATTTTTGAAAGATGACAAATTTTTTCCGATGAATTGAACTCAAGATTTGATTAACTTCGATCACCTTTGATTTTCGTTCGTAAAGTTGGAAGTCCTATCTAATATTAAAATTTGCCTGATTTGGTACCAATCTCGCAGCCCACATCAAAACAGTATTTTACCCAATTACCTCTAAATGTTCAGTTGATGCGCCTCAACACATTTTGGGGGAAAATCTGATTTGCCCAGATCAATGTCCATTCCTTGTTAGTTAATAAAGTTAAAAGACAATTAATCAAGATATTTACTTTTTTCTTTAATAGAGGGAAGTAGTTAAGTGAGATTTTTTTTTTGCTACTATTCACAAAAAATTATCAATTTAGTACATAAAAAGTAATCCGGGCTAAAGACCCATAATTTGGTCCAGATTACAGGTTTTTAATCCGGTGAACCAGATTACAGATTTTATTTTGTCAACCAAATTACAGGTAAAAAACCTGTAATCCATAAAATGGGTAAAAAATCTATCATTTTTCCTCCTTTTTTATATTTTTATATTTTTTATAAAATCTAAAAAAATTCAAATTGAGAGATATTTTTTTCTGTGTTTTTTAGTTTTTTTTTCAAAAAATTAAAAACAATTCAAATTGAGAGATTATGTAAAAAAAATTGATAAATAATATCTTGGTGCTCGGATGTCCGATTCGAGAATTTTTTTGAATCCACATAAATTTTTGAGATCTACCATAATACGAATAAAAAATCCATTTTTAGGACCGGGTGACGGATTTTTACCCATTTTACAGATTACGAGTTTTTTACCCGTAATTTGGTTGACAAAAAAATCCATAATAACCTTATTACGGGTAAAAAAGCCCGTTATCCGGTATTCTCGGGTTTTTTAGCCGTAATCCGGTTCGGCCAAACCACCTGGATACCTTTTTAGTAATTTTTAATTTTTGAGGTACCATTTCGATAATATTTGGTGTATATTAACACCAAACAAAAAAAAATCCGTTAAATGCGCTCAATTAGTTAAATGCGATGTCCATGTAAAATAAAAGCTAGTAACGATTCCAAACAATGAAATCCTGTATCATATTTCAGTGATCCTTTTCCAGTTCAATACAAGCTCTGTGGACTGGAAACACGACTGTTGCTGTATCGAGTAACCAAACTATACAGTACACGTAATACTGCAAAAACATATGGCGTTTCTTGTCGGCCGGGGAAAAATCTTGACATACGGACTTGGAGCTATCAAATGGTGAACGGAAACAAAATGAAATTTCACATTATAGATTGAATGAATCAATGGGAACCACAATTGAGCAAAACAGCTCCAATGGCAAAAGATTTTGCAAAAGATCTAGTCGCTTTCTTCTTTTCGGCTATCAGGGGTACCAGCGAGCCAACCCCATACCCCGGATTCCTGTCGTCTTTTAGCCCTAACGGCAGCTTCTACAGAAGCAGCCTTTTGCCTTTGCAAGAGTTCAAGCTCTTTCTGTAATGCCTCCAGTTTTTGAAGCTTTTGCCGCAACTCTGCAACGTCGACCTGTGTATCCAAGGAATAATCATTACAAGCTTCAATTGGCCATCATCTATTGTTCCTTTTTTCTGAGCTGAGACATACCTCAAGTTTGAAGCACCTGGACTGCTCAGCAGCTAGCTGACTACGCACAGATTGGAGCTCCTACAATGTCCGTAAAACATTACACATGGGGAAAAAAGTTAAAACCTGTGGACCAAATATTGCATGGGGTACAGAAAAAAAATGTCAAAAGGGACACAGTGGTCGACTACCTTGCAAAGATCAGTGTTGCGAGTCTCAGCTTCAGCCAGCTCTTGGTTTAACTGGAGTGACTGCAACTTCTGTTTGTTAAGCGATGATTCTAGCTGTTCTTTATCTGCCTTTAAAGTGGCTATAAGATCAGTAGCTCCATTGGATCTCTGTCATTAGTTCAAAGTAATAAGTGATTCCGAGAAAAGAAGAACAGGCGACAAAAACTAGAGCCGAGGTTTCTTGCATCATATAAAATGGCCATCAGGCCATGTGACAATTGGTTTACACTTAAAAAAAATAAAAAATTTGTGTACCGTTGCTTCCGGTTTTGCATTGTCCACCACAATTTCCCTTACTTTGCTTTGGCCAAGATCAAATTGAGATTCTAAATATCTACTGGCATTTGTTGCAATGGGCACAGCTGAAATGCTATCAGGTACGAGACCTGGAGTATCCATATCCTTTGGTTGCAATGTTGATTTGTGACTTGGTTTAAGAACATTGACCTGCAGTAGATCATCAAATTTATTAAGGAAAAGGAGCAGTGAGTGAGACTTGAGGAACCGTTCAATCCGTAGAGCTAACCTCGTTGCTATAACGTCCATTATATCCACCAAATGATACGAGAACATCTTCGCCATTGTATGACCCTACAACCAAACTCAATCCCTGCCATTAGAAACAATCAGTTCAATTTCCATTCCCAAGATTCCTGTATAGCAGCAAGATATAAATATAGTTGCAATGCGAACAATATATTAATATCGCAAAACATTAAAAATCCTTCGAGCCAAGTACCTCACTGGCCAAAGGGACACGTCCTTGAACAGAAGTTACAACAGACCAAGCAAGGGTGGACATGTTGAGGACAACAGTTTCAGCAGCTCCTGCAAAATTAAAGGAAAAGAAAATGGAGGTTGCCCGATATTTTGAATGCAAAGTAGTAAGATCAGCCTTTCTTAAATTCACTTGACAAGTCCTAGAATCTCCCTCCTGAGTATCATCAAACTTCTTCCTGGAGCCACGTTTCACATGATCAAAACGAAATGTATCATTGTTGCCCATCTAAGATATATTTTTGTGCGAACCTTTCTAAAATCATCCGTAGCATCACCTTTCAGTTTTCTGAGTTTAACTTGAAAAGCCAACTCACCCTTCCTAACCAATCTGACCTTACTCGTGGACTTGTGCAGTTGGAACCTGCTTCCAACTAAAATCCTAGAAAAGGTGGGTTTTATTGTACTTCACGTTCTTTCTATCTTAAGCCACATTTTGCCAATTGTGAAATCATAATCTGGAGAACAAAAAGATCAAATAGATAAAATGTAGGTGCTAGAAGACTGTACCACTATTGTTGTCACCACCACCTACAATAAACCAATTTTCTCCAACTGTTACCCCAGCGTGACCAGCCCGAGCAGAAGGTGTCTCCCCTCGTTGTGTTGGGCTACTCCATTCCATCTTGAAGTCCAATTATTCCACACATCTTAAAGATGATCTAAAGTTTATATTAATAACAAAAAAATTAGGTACCAGTCGTCTTACAGTTTGCAAATCCAACACATGTAGATCGTTGAAGCAAGTGGCATGAGAGCCACCACCAAAAATAAAAAGGTAGCGTTCTGCATGTACTGCAGCAGCATGATCAGACCTTGGAGATGGAGGCACCCCACTGCATGATATGAAAAACTTCAAAATCAACATTGTTTCTCCAGTAAAGTAACAGGAAAAGAGCTTGTTCCTTTCAACATCATGTCAGTAAATAAAAGGAGATAATCTATAGCCCAGATAAGATGGAGCAAAAACATATTCATCTGAGGCCATATGTCAAGACTTTCCAGAAACCAACTTACATTGTGTCTTCTTCATCCCAAGTCATGGTTTCCAGGTCAAGGATATGCAAGTCGTTTAAGAGAGATCTCTTTGCATCTTGTCCACCAAAGACAATTAGGCTTGTTCCAACAAGGGTGACTGATTGACCTCCACGTGAAGCCTGCAAACCATGACTATAAAAACTCAGAAAACGCACACCACATTTGTGTGTGAAAAAACACAACTAGTCCAACATGGTAAACAAAGACAACAAATTCAATTTAAAATGCGTTTTGCTACCAGAAATATTTGACAAGGTTATAAATTTTAATCTGCTCGCTTGAAATATTAACCTAGCAACATTAAATTTTGAATTTCTTGACAGTTGGATGAGAGAGAAAACCTAGAGTCATGCAAACTTATGAACCATCGTCCAGTTTACTCGAGAGCCATTTTTAAATGGATCTGCAAAACATCTGGTTCAAGATAAGAATGCAAATAAATTGGTTGGATGAGGTGTGGTCCATACCGGTGGTTTCCCATAAGTCTTCAAGGTCGACCAAGTACAAGTTTGCAGATCAAATGCCTTCACTGTCAAGGAGAAAACAAGTGTTAAATGAAAATTTAGAGTCTGATTCACTTTCATTTTTGTATAATTTCGCCTACCCTGGAGTGTTTCAGATGGATCCTTATTATGTCCAGCAATTGATAGAAGCTTATTCTCCCATGAAATCTAACCAATCAAGATGACAAATATACGGATGCAAAATGGCTACTGTTAGTATAATGAAGAACTTATAAATTAGGAGAAATATGCATGTTCCTTGAGATATTGGTAAGATAGGGGTGATGAGTAAGTAAATCACCAGAGAATGACCAGCACAAGGAGTCAGCATAGAAGCAGAAGACTCCTGCGACTCAGGCATAACCTTGGCATCAACCTTGGACCACGTCCAACTTCTCAGATCCAGAACCTGCATTGCAGAATAAAATTAGAATAAATCTACAGCTAAGTTGATGAGATCAAAATCTAGAATCAACAGAAAATGAAAAAAATTAACCCGAAGAACATTGCTTGTGAAAACTTCCAGATTTAAAGCGTTCTAATGCATGCAGCCTCAGCTGTAAGAGTAAGACTTCAACCAAAATACTGCACATGCATGCACAAGTGTAAAATAGTTGCTTACATGAAGATCATTAAGATAACGACCGTTGTGGTTTCCTCCAAAAACATACATTTTATCTTGGACCGCAACAGCTCCATGCTGAAGGATATAGAATAACTTCATTAAGAAATGAGAGAACGAAACTCCACAAAGTAGTCATAAAAATGTTCATAAGAAGAAGCAAAATAACAGCAATTCATACCTCATATCGAGCTCTGGGTCGTCGGCCAGATATTGGAGGTGCAGTCCATTGATCATAGACAACAATTAAACCAAGGCCTTCAGATATTACATCTTTGTCCTGAGTTTCCTCTTTGATGCCATTCTCACTTGATATCGCCTTCGTTTCTGGTGAAGAGTTGCCGTTCTCAACAAAATGCTCAACTTTGGAGTTATGCTGTGGCAACCAGAATTCAGAAGTATGTGACAATAGAATTAGGGAGAACTTTCGACTCAAAACAGATACAATAACCTTAATATAAGGAACTAAGGAGAATACAAGAACTAGACGAGTTTGTCAAAGAAAACCACAGAAGTTTCTTTCCATAAAACTTCGCCTTGTAAGAAATTGACACAAGTTTCTTCACAAGCAAGGCTAGACTTTGCACTAAGAATTTAAGATCCATCTTAGCCACTTCCGTGGACTACAAAAAGAGGATGCCCTAGCTATTAATAGCCAGTTTGTCAGTTTCATTGGTAACAAGACCTGAATTTCAGATTTAAAGCAGGAAAAAGAGTTGGATAAAAGGGAAGTCTTCCACCATGTTTAAAGTGTTGCAACTCCAAAATACTTTAGAATCAAACTAACCCAGCCTACTTGATGAATCAACGTTCTATTAAGTGGTATTAGCAGGAATCATGGACAAAGGAGCAAAAAAAAACTAACTGCAGGATATTGAAAATTGTCCACATGCAACCAACATGTAATTGAGTTGAAACTATATAGAGCTTACGCTCACAGTGACTTCAACTGTCTCTAGACCAAAGTTTGATGCTCTAGAATACCATCCTGGATCTTCTTCCTGCATAAAAGAAACATATCTATTATGAGTCTGAACAGCTACCCAGCTATAATTTCAAAAGTTCAACACTGAGACTCTATCAACCAAACCTCTAAAATTTTCACAAAAAGACGCATCGCTTCTGTGGTAGCCATGTTCCCAAGCCCCTGCCAGCTGCAGAATCCAAGAAAGCTTAAACAAAAGCTTAGGTACAAGAGAAAATTCAGTTGTTTTGCCTAATCAGTAGGTTAACGGCTAACGTCATTTGATGGCTCATGAATTTAACCATTGACAATATTAGGATTGGAAGAGAACAAAAAAAAGTTTGTTCTGCTTGCTTTGAGAAAGAGTATGTACTTGAGATCACAACATACGTCCCCAAAAATTGTTAATAATAGTATTCTTAGAAAGTCATGTTTGTTACATTCTCCAGATTCTATCACCATTCTAAGATGTCCAAATCTTTTTTGGTTGTGCATTCTATGTCCTGAAAATTATGTTCGACTACAGACTACTTCACATGATTCAATGGGCTTTAGCATTATGAAAATGAACTGCATACCCCAGTTCATGCCAAAGCACCATGAAAAATGAGCAGACTGAGTTGTAGAGTGAGAAATATCCCGGTCGCGTAACATCAGTAGCTATACAGGCAAAAGCAAGAAAGATACAAGCATGTTAGGAGGGATAACCTTTTCCATTTACTCTGCTCAACCGCATTCCAAGCACTGGGTTTCGGTACATTGCATGGTCCATGTATAGCCTGTACAAACCAAATGCAGATCATCACAATTCTTTAGATATAAGCAAGAACCATACTAAAAGCAACAATCCCTCACTGCACACACGAGATCTAACAAATTTATCGACACAATTGACATCAGGCAACCACCACACCCTGGTCATCGGCTGAAGATCCCTCGTTAGCATCGTAGAAACGCATCAGATTCGAACCTCAAACACGTGGTTCAAGGAAACTTGTATTATCTGAGTCCGTGCTATTCAATGCAACTAGTAAACAAAAATCACCTCGAAAAACCTCCTAACAAATCTTGCCAACTCGACTCGGAATTTCATATTAGAACAACTTTAACTCCAATCTGCAGTCTCCTCGCATCAGATCCAACCGAGTTTCGACATTGAAACAGCACACCGGACACCAGCATTTCACGAAACGAGATCATAAACTACTAAACCCTAAGTTCGGATTCAATACAAGAAACAGATTCCACGGAGACACGGATAGGATCGTGCCAAATCTGCGATTGGATAGAGAACGGGGAAATCGTTATTTGGTGAGAGAAAATGATGATGATGATGGTTACCTGCTGGTAGAGTGCGTAGAGGAGCAAGGCGGTGTCGTTTTGGTACTTGGAGGCGACGGAGCTGGCCGGAGATCCGTCAAAGCCGGCGTAGGAAGACGCCGCGTAGAACCTCTCGGGGTACGCCATGCCTGAGCTCGCACGAGCCATGGCCATCTTTTTTTTCTCTCTCTACGGACGTGTTTGATGTGTGTTTTCTTCTTAGTGTTCTTGTTTCTCTCTCTTGCGGTTACTAGAAATGTTGATATGTCGGTGCCCGATAGATTTGAGAGCTTAAGGAAGCAGAAACTAACTGCGGATAATTTAATTGGTTTATTAGTAATTAATCAAATTGTAATGTAATTGGCGCGTTTGGTAGTCTCTCTCTGGCCTCTTTTTTTCCCTCTTTTGGTATGGTAAATTGGTGATTATGGCTCTCCAAATTCTCCCGGATGTACTGTAGTACTGTATTCTAAGTTTGGAACACTCAAATTAACTAATCTAATTGATTGTTGGATAAGGTAACAATAAAATTTTATCTCGTTAAACAAAAATCGATTAGTTGATTTTTATGGGAGCAGATTTGGTCTTGGACACGTTTTTCATGATCGTCTTGAACAAAGAACTATGCTATCATAATTGTTCGAACAATTTTATCATAAATAAATGAATTATTTTATCATAACTGACTAAACCATTCGAATGAAACTATTCAATTGTACATAAGCGGACTATTTCATCATTCACGACTATTATAAGCGGTCATTTAATCATAGCTTATCAAACTATCAGAGTGATATCATTTCATCATAGACAAGCGAACCATATCATCATAACTAAAAAAATCATTATATCTATTTATCCATGGTGGTTTTGAACTACTTACAACATCCATAACTGATTTCAATTCCTTATGGATTCTCCCCTATCTTGATTTTTCCTGAACACATTTTGTTTCTTCATATACTCATTTACTCCAGATCTTAATTATTGTTTGAGAAAATTATTATTAGGCGCCTGAAGTTTTGTGTATTTAAGGGTTAATCCTCTAAATTTTGGTAATACAATCGTGTTTATACCTAATTTCTTCAATTTTAACAAAACAAGTATTTGAACTCAAAATAATAGACAAATGGATCTTTAACACTATGATTATCTTGGATTATGCTCAATTTTACCAACAACTCCATCATCAAATCTAATATCAATTGAAGTTGTATATTAGTTCATGTCAACATCATCAATAACACATTGTCGTCAAATTACTCCATCAATGAGTATAATGATGCTTTATACTCATCAAAACATTATCCACCAAACAAACCTAGAGTAAATTCACCAAATTCTTCTATAGTAGATTCATCAATCGATTAAGTAATCCCATGTTTAGCAACACAACCATGATAAAAATTTCAAAATTGATCTCATTTTTTATCTGCAAGATCAAAACTTTATGAACATATATAAGGAATAGCTTATAGATTAAGAAATCTCTCATTGTAATCTAACGAGAAATTCTCTTTTTATCCCATTGTTGCCTTTGAGCTTATAATTGACTCTAGTATTATCTTGTAATTGAAATGTCGTATCTTGCCAAAGTCTCATAGCTTAATTTCAAATCGAGAATTTATATATTTAATATGGGCTTCAATCCCAAAGTTATCCACTACTCTGATATGCTAGCTTCAATCTTAGAAACTCTAGCACAATAAATATTTCTCTTGGTGTAATCCTATAAGATAACTAACTACCAAATCAATAACCTACTTTCCCAATGCCATACACTCATATTCTCCCCCCTGATAATTAATAATTCTACCTCTAAAGAAAGTGCACAATCCTAACTAAAGTCGATAATAAGAGAAGATGGCACTGACTTTTGAACTTTACATCTCTTTCTCGTGAACACAATGTTGACTTTACATTACCTCCTCATGAATACCTTCTTGAGCACGAATCTAAGAATTATTGCACTTCACTCTTCACAAAAATCAGAGATACTCTATGAAACATATAAGTCAAATATCATATCAAGATTAGCTCCAAAAACTTTGACACCAATTTGTTAAGCATAAAAAATATAAACATGAATGTTTGGTATACCCATAACTACTAGTGGTAGAGATAGGAAGAACAAAGACAATTAATATACATGATTTGGTCTATATATCTACATCCATGATGTCAAGACAATCATCGGTATATTATGTAGAGCACAAGACATA
>SOPF01027882.1:9866-38774 GCA_012979155.1 Hypericum perforatum
TCCTACCCAAAACCTTAAGGTAGTGAGTAGGTGGATTCCACCTTATAAATCAACCCATCCCACTCGCAACTTCCGATGTGGGACACTCTCCAACATTCCTTTCCTGTTGGCATAACTCAAATTTGCTACCAGTTATTGAGTTGTCTTTTCTAAATTTCCGTAGCAAGCGGCTTGCTCCTCTGCCGATGGGAGGCAGCTTTTGGAATCATCAAAAACAGCACTGGATAAGGGAAAGCTTGAAGATGCAGTTACCTATGGGACAAAGGTACAGATAACTACTTTACTGCATGGATCTTTTCGATTATGGATGCTTTTCTCTCGGATTACTATTGAACAACAGTTTTTTGTGTTCTCTTCACTGGACCACGTTGTTGGATGGATAAGATCAGTGTATTGCTGTAGTTTGTGACTGATTTTACCTTGTTTTTCCAGGCCCTGGCTAAGCTGGTAGCTGTTTGTGGCCCCTACCATCGGATGACTGCTGGTGCATACAGCCTTCTTGCCGTAGTATTGTATCACACAGGAGATTTCAATCAGGTCTGCCTCGTTGCTTTGCCAGTATTTGTTATTTGTAATCATTGTGCAGATATTGGTTCTTTACATATGTAAATATTTAATAAACTTCCCCATTGCAGGCTACTATATACCAGCAAAAGGCTTTGGATATCAATGAGAGAGAATTGGGTCTTGATCATCCAGATACAATGAAAAGCTATGGGGATCTTGCTGTCTTTTATTACAGACTTCAGCATACGGAGTTGGCCCTCAAGTATGCTTTCTTGTTCTCTGTTTCTGCAGACTACTTGCATATTTAGTTGCTCTCCATCTGCCAAAGGAAGATTAATTTAGGATTTGGAACTATTTATGCGTTATCGTGGTTTTGGTCCTGCGAGGCCACTATTTGCTCTGGTTGTTCTCATCAACTTTCATTTCTATCCTTCTGCAATGATATAAAGTTCAGTGGTATCCGTTTTCAGGTATGTAAAACGCGCTTTGTATCTTCTTCATCTGACATGTGGCCCTTCACACCCTAATACCGCTGCAACATACATTAATGTCGCTATGATGGAGGAAGGTCTGGGTAATGTGCATGTGGCTCTCAGATATCTTCATAAGGCTCTGAAATGTAACCAGAGGTTGCTGGGACCAGATCATATTCAGGTTTATAACTATGCTGACTGAAGTATTTTTTGTCAACTCTTTGACCACCTTGAAGCTAATGTTGAATTTGTTGTATGTTAAACACGATAATCTCTCTCTTGCTATGGTCACCCCCTTTCAGTTACTGATAACATGTTGGCTTGCAATTTTTTTTCTTTAATTCCATGCTTCTTTTATTGTTGAAACTGAAAGTTGAAATATGATTTGTGTGGTTTCCGTTTGACCCCGGGACATTGTCCATCTTTTTGTGATGATCCAGACTGCAGCAAGCTACCATGCTATAGCCATTGCTCTCTCATTGATGGAGGCATATCCTCTGAGTGTACAGCATGAACAAACAACCTTGCAAATTCTTAAAGCCAAGCTGGGTCCGGATGACCTGCGCACTCAGGTGTTCTTCCAGATCCATGGGTTAAATCTTACTTCCTCTCTGTCTGAAGCATTCTTCTTAACTATGAGTCATCATAATGACCTGGTCTTTGAACATCAGATATGTTGTCCTTGTTAGAGTTAAAGCATGACAACCAAGATTTATCTCATGCAATCATTTCCCAAGGTTGCAAAAGTTAAGTAAACTGAACATGGTTGAAGAGAGATATTTTCAATGTGCAAATGGTCAATGAGTCTTCTTTCCTTCTGTTCTTTTCATCATTTCATATTGTCACGAAGAGTATGCATCTGTAAATGGTTTTCCAGGTTCATGCATGTGATATGTTCAGGTGTGGTTGAAATTTTCTTTGATATTCCGCAGGATGCAGCTGCTTGGCTGGAGTACTTCGAGTCCAAAGCTTTTGAGCAGCAAGAAGCTGCACGAAATGGAACCAAGAAGCCGGATGCATCCATTGCCAGCAAAGGGCACTTAAGGTGATGAAGCTAGTGCTGCTTATTTTGATATTTGATGATCTTTGCCTCGTCAGTTGTATTTGCATCCTAAAGTGCTCCTATGATGGATCTCATCTTGGTTTTGTGGCATTTGCCTTATGTTCTGAAGTTGTCTTCAAAGGGAAATAGCTATCTTTGAATGCCTGGGCAACATTTTAAATCTTCCAAAGTGCTTTTCCCTCCCCCCTGAATTGCTAATGAGCATTGCAAGCAAATTGATTAGATTGGGAAGCTTATCACATACAACATTCGCTGAAAGCCTGTTGATATTTGTGCGTGCTTTAGATGTCATGCATACTCAGTTATCTTCTGTCCATTGTTTTGGCAGTGTATCTGATTTGCTGGACTACATCAATCCCAGCCAGGATGCGAAGGGCAAAGATTTCATGTCGATGAAGAAGAAATCCTACGTTAGTAAGGTATAACATTGCATCAAATGATATGTTGGAGGTCCATACAAACTGAATCTGTCTTTATCGTTATCTGTTTACTTCATTATAATAATCAACTGGAGAGATCATTGATCCAAAAAAGTATTACCTCTCTGTCCTCTAAATGTGGCAGAGTAGTGGGAACATTGTCATTTAAGTATACTTGTTTTTTAGGTACAAGGAAAAGCTCTGTCAAACATCAGTTCAGCTTCTGATGGGTCTCTGGAAAAACCCCTCCAAGATTCTTCTGATGGAGAGAGGCTTGTACCTGATAGTGTCCCTGAGGCAGACTCTTTCCAAGTTGAGTTGCCACAGCCGGTGGTGGAAGACACTGTAGCTCAAGAACCTGCCTATGCCATTGTGAGCTCGCCTGAGCCACCTCCTGAGGGTGATGATGGATGGCAACCCGTTCAAAGGCCAAGATCAGCTGGCTCATATGGGCGAAGGGTAAAGCAACGTCGAGGAAGTGTTGGGAAAGTTTACACTTTCCAAAAGAAGATCGTAGATGCTGACGTGGACTACTCGGCAGTAAAGAGTAATAATCAGAACAGTAAGTATTACGTCTTAAGGAGACGAGCGGTGCCTCAGGGAAGTTATGTTGATCACTCTAATGCAAATCCCACTCATGGTACCAAATTTGGCCGGAGAATAGTGAAAACTGTAGCCTATAGGGTGAAATCTACTCCCTCTGGTAAAAGTGGTTTTGTAGATAATTTCGGAGGTGATGCCAATGTGCCTGCGCCATCCCCTGAATCTAGTCTGGTTTCTGCTCCAAATGAAGTTGTCCCATTGAAGAAGTCAATGGTTGGTCTTGGAAAATCTCCTTCATACAAGGAAGTAGCATTGGCACCACCAGGGACCATATCCAAGCAGCAAGTCTGGTTTCGTGAAAGTGATGACCCTACCAACATTGATTCCGGTGCAGTGGGACAAGCAGAAGAGACCATTGCAGAAAAGAATTTGGTGAGCACTGTAGAATCAGGGGCTGAAGCTGACACAGAGATGGACAAGAACTCTGGATTGCGTTCTATGGATCACTTGAAGGAGGAGACTGATGGGGACGAGGAAAGTGTGGCAAGGGACTCAGTTTTGATGGAAACTGATTCTTCTGGGACAACAACCATGCGCGAATCTGGAAGTATTGTTCCTGGATCTTGCGAGGAAATCTGTCTTGTTAAACAAGTAGAGAATCATAATGGAGCAAGAAGTGACCTCCCGCTTATTGAGCCTCAAACAGATCAAGGACCAGAAACTGGCCTTGTTAATGTCCAAGAAATCTTTGACAACAGCAAATCGATTGGTGATAATGCTTCAGTCAGCCCACCTCTAAAGGAACAACTGGATGGGGATTTGTCTGGCAGATTGGAGGCCCTTGATAGTTGTACTTCCAGCTTGCCAGTGGTAGAGGATCCAAAAGACAGACAGTCAGTTACAAATGCAGGTGACGTTCGAGGATTACCCAATAAAAAGTTGTCTGCTTCTGCAACTCCATTTAATCCATCTCCAATCTTAGCACGTGCTGCACCTGTTCCAATGAATATTCCTCCTGGTCCTATTCCAGCTGTTGCACCATGGCCTGTAAACATGACGCTTCATCCAGGGCCTGGTGCTGTTATGCAAGGGGTAAGCCCACTGCCCTCACCGCACCATCCATACCCGTCACCTCCTCCGACTCCAAACATGTTACAGCCATTACCCTTTATGTACCCACCTTACAGTCAAGCTCAACAAATGCCAACCAGTTTCCCTATGACCAGCAGTGGTTTCCACCCAAACCATTTTCCCTGGCAATGTAACGTGAACCCAAATGT
This sequence comes from Hypericum perforatum, assembly GCA_012979155.1. Taxonomy (NCBI): domain Eukaryota; kingdom Viridiplantae; phylum Streptophyta; class Magnoliopsida; order Malpighiales; family Hypericaceae; genus Hypericum; species Hypericum perforatum. The sequence goes on from SOPF01027882.1 coordinate 14,152, forward strand.
GCCAGATTTTGTTATTTGCCCAGTTTGGCCAAGCTGTCCACCTATGGACTTCTCTGTCCCACAACCCGTAGTTGAGCCGATTTCTGATTCCATTTTGGAACCTGAAGTATTATTGAATAATTCTGAAAGCCGACTTCCAGCTTCAGATCTTCCAGCAGACATTGATTGTGCAAGAGAAGCAAATAAAGAAATCAATCTTCTGCTGTCTCGGAGGAGGGATGGTGAAACCAATGTGGTTCCTGGGATTGACTTCGGACATGTTATAGAGAATGGCCATTCCAACTTGCATGAGGCTGGACTTTCTACGACTGACTCCAGCAAGAGTGAACTCCCTAATGAAAATGCTGCTGCCAGGTGCGACGAAAGAAAGATCGACGGAGATAGAACTTTCAGCATCTTGATCCGTGGGAGGAGAAACAGAAAACAGACTCTGAGGATGCCAATCAGTTTGCTTACTCGGCCGCATGGTTCACAATCTTTTAAAGTGATATGTAACCGAGTTGTTAGAGGCAGTGACTCTGAGAAAAGCGCAACATTTTGTTGAAGCAAAGGCAGCTATCTGAATCAGCAGTTCATTGCAAATCAACTCAGGATTCATGAAATTTTTAATGGGGAGTTTGAGCTTTCCCTGTCATGCAGTCTCTGAAATTCCAGGTTTGTTTGCATCGGGGGCTCCAAAATGTTATTTCGCTTATCAAATCAGTTATCTTGTCCTAGTTTCTGGGAAAGCTTTGAGATGACAGCTTTCTGAAGCATATCGCCTATCCTTGTATTTCTGTTACTATCATTGGGATTGTGGCGGAGACAAGCTGTATGGATTGCTTTCTATGACTAGGATGGATGAGAAGCTTGTGCTTGCAGAACTTTAGTTTACGACGTTGTATGAAAAAAAAATGCAGAATCTCCGATCTGAGTTCGTCCAATAAAGATGAAGATCAGGCTCGCTTCTCTTTGCGTTTCCAGGTAACATCTCTCTCTTGCCAACTGCTTCTTCATGATCCAGAGTTTTACTGGTTAGATTCAGAATACTTGAGCTGCTTTGTTGCAGTTTTTGTGTATGGTAGTCTAACTGCAGGTCTAACTCGATAAATACGAGTCCTAATTCGCTCGAAAATTTAACCAAAGTGGCTATTGATCATGGATAGCATCGAATTTTCTCATTCATTGGCTAAAATCCTATTTCCACCTGATGTGCAGATTCAGAATGAGACCTCCAATATCCAATTCGAGGGAGGCGACGATTTTGGCTAAAAGACAACAGATAGGAATTTTGATGTCATGAATTTTTGGTGCCTGAGTACTCATTTTTTCAGTTGCTCGTAACAGTATTGGCCCCAGTTTAATGAAACTGTAAAATCCATTGGAATTTCTTTTGTTACATGATTATCAAAAGTTTAGGTATAAAAAAATTCACCTTGTTAACATATGTGACCGTTCCAGGAGATAAAAAAGGTAGACAGCATGGAATTTGCTCTTTAGTCTCTTCAACTTTGATTACTTTCTTGACGCAACTTTATGATGTTCATTAGAAAGTTAAGAAATGTGTATAATTTTAATGCCACGAGGAGCAGCTACCTGTGCCTCTACGTGACGAGTTTGTTTACTAGTATAAACAATTTATATACTCATTATTTTAAGGGTTTGAATTGAATTTGAAAATTTTAATATAGAATTAGAGTTGTTTGTTAAAAAACTCGTGAAGTGTCATTCGACCATCACTTCATCTGTAATAATTTTCTTTATCTAGAATCAAGCACTGTAGGATCTTGTTTAAAAATGATTGTTTAATAATATATATTTTTCATTCCTACAATTTGAAATCAATTTTTTTTTTAAATTTTTATCTTTAACCACCTGGACCAAATTGGTATAACCATTCCACATTTCACATTAGAGCAGACTAAACATGGAGCTTTAAGCTATGTTTCAATCCCACGGAAAAGCCAACCCACTATTCTGATACTGTGGACCCATAGATCCGCAAACTAATGCTATTCTCCCATACGAATTCGTGTAATTATTCCCTAGAGAATAAAAACATCACGCCCACCTCCATAATCTTGAAGAATTCCAAGTTTCCAATCACAACAAATAAAATTGGCCGCCATAGTATTAGATATATAATTAGCTAGCTAGACCCTTAGCTACTACTTCGTCTTTGATGAGCTTGAGGCAGTCAACAATGTCGTCAAGCAATTGGTGAGCATCAGGAATTGTTTCTTCTTCAAATGATAGAACCACCGTCATCTTATTTACATAGCTCTGGAAATTAATCATCAACGCCTGCCATTTAAATTATCATTATCAGTGTTCAACTAATTATAAGAATTCTAATTTGAATCGAAAATTATATATGAATATTATGGATTATTCGAAGAAAAGAAACCAGAAATTTTACTTGTGGTACATTGAAGGAGCTTGGCGCTAGGTAGAGCAGTTCGTGTCCGTGGAGTCCAATTTCCTCGAGAGGCCCAACTAAATTGGAGAAGCACAGCGTTGTGTTGGTGATGACTCTATGAGACAAAGCACTTGAAGCCTGCCTCCCAAAGCACAAAAATATAAGCAAAATAATCAACAGCCATTATCTTAATTGCGTCTCATTTTACATCGAAATTTTTATTTGGGTGCCATACGGTTGGCCCCCGTATTGGACATTGTCGATTTTGTTTGTCCAAATTTAGAATCTGAACGCTACATGATTTATCCCAGTAGAGTGACAATTTGATGCGAATAATAATAATATTAGCGTCATGCATACATAAAATAATTCAAGTAATCAGAGTGAAGAGATGTAACTATATTTCAATCAAATAAAAAGTTTTATCACAAAAAAATCACACAAGAAAACCCCGACTTTTTTTTCTCCACCCCTGGAGCTCTCTCTTCCTTAGTGGAATTTTTTTAGGGTTTTATCCCTCTTTATCTTTCCGTCACCCACCTCCTCTTCCTCTCCCTCAGGCCGCCCTCCTCCTCCTCCTCTTCCTCAGTCCGCCCACCTCCTCCTCATCCTCAGTTAGCCTACCCCCGCCTCCCTTCCCACCTTCTCTTCAGTCCGCCCTTCTCCTCATCTATCTCAGGCTACCCACCTCCTCTCGGCCCGCCCCTCGGCCGTTCCTCTCTGTCTCCAGCCCTAACCTCTCTTGCCTCCTCGGTTTCTTTGCTCGCCGGAGGCTCGAAACCTAGAGCTGACCTCTTATCTTCCAGATCTGGCCACCTCACCACTAGATCCGAATCTTGCCATCTCGCCGTCAAACCCTACTCTCGGCCCCACCACCGTCGGCTCCCTAGCCCCGGCCCAGTTCCTTCGCCGTCCACCTCAAACCCTCGCTCGTCGGCCATAGTCCCAGCTTCCTCGTAGTCCCAGCTCTCTCGCCGTCCTCCTCATACCTCGCCGGCCGTAGACCCAGCCCCCTTGCCGTCCCAGCTCGCTCGTACCATCGGCCTCAGGCCCACCGCCGGTCCTCCAAGCTCCCCACTACCGTTTCGGCCTCCCTTCTCAAGGCCGCGACACTCCTCCACGACTGGCCTTCTCTCCAGCTAACCTACAGAGCAAGCTGGTGCTCTCCATGGGGGTTGGTCGCCGTAGACCTCCCCCCCGATTGACTGTTGCTGTTTTACTTGCTTTGTTTCATGGTCTTTTTGTCTGTGTCGTTAGATTTCCCGAGCCACATGTGTTTGGTGGTCTCGTTGGCTATGTGTTTAGCTTTTGCTGTGGTATGCTTTCCGTCTTTCCGATCTTGTTGCTTGTCCGATGTCTGCGGGTGAAGATCCTCGCCTCGGTCGATCTAAGTCGACTTTGGCGATCTACTGAGTTCATACTCAGTAGTCCTCTTGACTCAGTCTTGAGATTATATGCCGAATCTTGTTTCGTTAATTTTCGGCCTCGATCGATGACTCTAGGGTCCCCTCGATCGCCCTTCACTCCCCTCCTATGCCACTTTGCATTCATCGGATTGGTTCCGATTTCTGTTTGTTTGTATTGTTCTTTTGTTGTGAACTTTGTATTTCGATTATCTATATAGGCTTTGCGCCACATTTCCTAAAAATAAAATAAAAATCACACGATATTGGCGCGTCAAATTGCAAAATCTAGGCGAATGAACATAAGCAAGTACCTTGATGCCGAAAAGCTTGAGGACAATTTGAGCAATAGAAAAAGTCCAAATGGCTTCAAGTGATCGCTTTTTTCGGTCCACGGTGGCCTTGGCCTGACGAACGTAATCCAGTGGGTCCTTGCGGAGCCCAATTGTGAAAGGCAGCAGCACATACCCAATCCAGTTCCCCCACCGAGCCTCTTTGTCCTTCTCCATCATATCAGCTAAACCCTGAAATTGCAAATTTTCAGATAAAAATGACACAAAATATGTACTCAACACTATTTATTAAAGTGATTTGAATTTCGTGTTAGGAATTCATCAACTCAGGAACAAGATTGCACAAAAAAAATACGGACACAAGATATAACGTAGTCTAGCTTAATATTTATGTCCACAAGATAAAAACTAATTTTTATTGATGGATATGAATCACATAGTTATACATAATCTGAAGTAAGTTATTTTTATATAATAGATAATATATTATGGTACAAAAAATTTATCTATGCAGAATTAAGAATTTGAAACAAAAAATCTAGTCAGAACAGAAAAAATGTCTGAGGTACATGCATCCACAAAAACCATTAAGGACCGCAGTTCTTTGGTTCTTGGACCCGTTACGTAAACAAAGAAACCCGACGACTACAAACCGCCTATTTATTCTCACTTTTTTCGATAAGTTCCAACATTTCAAAAATGACGTTTTTTTAAAGAAAAAAATAGCATTAAACACGAGGTAATGATGTGAAATTGTAGTCCCGCAACTTTTTGTCCCTTTGAAGATCTCATGATTATGGCGAAATGAGAGAATTAGAAGGGGACCTGAATGCCTGAAACCGGTCTTATGTTGATGAGAAGAGTTGATCTCAACCGGATATTTTTAGGGAGATTGTCCTTTTCTGGGTCACCTACAAATTATCAACAATATCGTCAAACCAAAATTTGTTTAAATTTTGATTTTATGAACATGATATGATCGTGCCAATAATAACATACATAACAACAGTAGACAAATAAATTTTTTGTTTTACAATTATAAACTAACATATTATAATTGCAACCAGTCATATCGTAATTTCAACAGTACATCATATTTACATCCTTACTTCTACTGCAACTAAATTAAATACCTCATAGATTGTAAGTCGTGAACAGTAATTGAAGCTCACCGTATTTCCTATTAAGATAGCGTGACAGGGCAGCATGTGTGACTCCAAGTGCCACATCATTTATGGTCTGCACATAGAAAATCACAACTACATTCCATTAATAGTACAGCTCGAGTACTTTCTCCGGATATTAATGAGAAGGTCTGACTTTGATTTCTTAGAAATATAATATCTTCAAATACATATTTAGAGAAATTTATCACATTTTAAAATTTTTAATTCGAATGAAACTTAATTAGCTAGTACAATAAATGTGAAAATTATGTAACCTAAAGAAAAGAAAAGAGCAAGGTCAGCTCACAGCGTTCATGGCGTTTTTGATCAGTTTTATGTCGTCCAAACTAACGGTCGTCCAAATAAACCTCCTTGGGAGATTCTCAACGCCGGGAGGGCTGGTCAACGGCGTCCTCGTGTCTCTCAAGAACACCGCTGTAGCCAAGAACATAACCACGTCCACCACAGAGTTCCAAAGCAACTCCACCACCCACCACACCGAAACAAAGCACGTCCATGCCCACCTGAACCCGATCCCAAACCTGAAAGCCCCCTCCGTACTCCTCACCCGCTTCTTGTGGGTGGGGAGCGTGGGGAGGGCGGTCGGGTCTGCAACCTGTCGAGCGCAGGCGAGGAGGAGGGACATGAGGGAGGTGCCGTCCCCAAGGGAGTGGTGAATCCGCCACACTCCAACCGCCGCGGCATCCTTGATCGGGACGTTGAGGACGTGGAGGTCCCACAGCGGCTGCGTCATCGGGATGGAGGTCTTGGTGAGGTTGGAGATGTAGTCCTCCACGAACTTGTCCGGAGAGGCCAGAGCATAGGCGTCTATCTCCGGGACTATGACGTGGTTGTCTAGGTCAACTTTTGTTGGTACCCATCTCATCTCCTTTGTCTTCTCATCTACCACCTGTAAATCAAATCAATTCTTGACAGTTAATTCTTAAAACCTACTGTAAAATATAGTTCTAAGGGTGTAACTTGTTCGAGAAAAATTAACCAAGCCAAAATTTCCTACACGATTAGTTACAATTTGACAAACATTTAATACAATAGGTGCCCCATACCAAAAACCTTATAATATTTATTCGGGATGACGTAAAATTCTACGTATAAAAGTATAGTCACGATGCTCTAGATTTTATGAAAATAGTTGTATCTGACCTAAAATTTTAAGGTAATAATATCATTTACCATTTGTAAATTAAATATTGTACAAATAATAATTCACGATTTCAACGAGTTCATTAAAAGTCATACGAGTAAATCATAAAATAATATAACATTATATGATGGTCAAACTTGTTGGATGATTTAGCTGACCAAAACTTAATTTTGTATATTGAATCACTTAGTGATACGGTGAACTAAGTCACACTCGCAAGGGTGTGGCGGCTGAGGATTTTGTAACTCTTACTGTGCTAGCCATAATATACTTCAACTTATCAAAAAAAAAAAACCTTACACCAAAGTGAAATTTTAGGTTCCACAAACACTATAAACGTGTCCGTGTCCCTCATAGGAGATCATTAAAATAGATATATGCACGAGTTTTTAAACGTAAATTTGTTGTATCATGACATTTTTAGGAGTTGAATCTTGAACCTCCTAAATTTATACAAAACTTTGTATTGTTAGGCTGCGAATACATGAAGTGAAAAAAAGGTACTATGGATGCTTAATCAATTAAAGTTCCAACTTCGTTAGCTGCGTGTCAGCGAAGATTGAAAACAAGAAGTGCCCACACAAGTGATAAAAGATGAAGGACTGAATCTAAGGGATTCGAGATTCGAGTCTATACCTGCAAGCTGGAGAAGCGAGGATGCTTGAGCATGGTGCTTGGGAATTTGGATCTAACAAATTCCAAGTCGACAGGGTACTTGCTCCCCATGATGGCTATAACATGGACATTGAAATTTGGCTCGTGGAACAACCGAGCTGATGGGCTCAACGGCTCCTCCTCGTACTCCACAACTCCGCCATCTTTTGCTGCTTCTTGCCCTAACCTGCTCGTGTCGATTGGCTTCAAGCCTGGCTTCCTCCATATTAGGATTCCCTTTGAACCCATTTTTTTTAATAATTTTTTTTATGATGATGATGATGATGATGATGATAATGGTGATGCTCTTCTATTCCTTTCTAGGAGCTGCATGGTGTTTATATAAGAAGGTTTGTGTCATTTGGTTGGGAGGATTAAATGTTGGTTTGACATGGTGACACTCATAGTAGGACAATAATTTGTTTGGGTAATTTTTTTGTAGTGATGACATACTTAATTACTATTCTTTTTGGTCAATACATGCATGTAGGGGTGAGCATTTGGATTATCCAAATCCGAATTATCCGAAATTTGTATTATCCAAAATTTTCAAAATTACTATTTTTTGATCTGAATCTGAATCCGAATAAAAAATTATTTGAAATTCCAAATTCGAAATTATTTTGGATATGGATTCAAATAATCCGATTTTCCGAATTTTTAACAAACATATATAGGTAATAAACAAAGTTAACTAAAGAATTGGTAGATATATTCGGCGTTGGCTGAGATATTTAGGGTTTAGATATTTGTTATATTACAGAATAAATATACTTGGAAGTATTTTTTATTTGTGTTTTTCAACTTATGAAGTCGTGACATTTTAGTAAAAGTAATAGGATTTTTAATTTATTTTCCAATTACTAAAGAATTGGCTCAAGCCCAATAGAAACATACACTTTTAATCCTATAATTTATTATATATGTTTTAGATATTTTGGATATTTGGATAATCCAAATTTTGTTTTTCAAATCCGTATCCAAATCTAAATCCAAAATAATTTTTTTGGATTATCTGAATCCAAATTCGAACATAAAATTATCCGAGTCCGAATCCGAAAAAAAAATGAATATCAGATTTGGATTATGGATAATTGATTTTCTACTCACCCTTATATACATGCTAATTAGTAGCGGCATATTTAGTAACATTTATAACCAACCGACAGAGTGAACTACGTAAGTTCTAGTATAATAATAGAAAGTGATAAAATTGTAACTATTGAATTTATCAAACAAAAAATTTCCATTTATTTACAAAACGGAGGATTATTCATCGCAATTACGATCTGTTTTGTAATTTTTGAGAATTAGTATACAAATTTATGAGTATAAAAAATTTATCAATTATTAACTTAAAAAATTTGGATTGAATATAAAATATTCAGTAATACTATCTATCGCTAATTCCGACAAAACTATTTATTGATTTTGGCATTCAAAAGTTTTATACCACGTGGTATCTGATCCGAACATCCTATTAAAGCGATTAATATAAATTTCGATAATACACAATTCTAGAGGATGACTCAACACTTACAGTTTAAGTTCACAATCGATACGGGTAGTATAAATTAAAAGTTGCAAAGGTATAATAGTGATGCATACCTCTCTCTTGTCGCTATTATCCCAATTTATGAGCCAACTGGCAACTACCCCTCAACTATCCTTGTAACCACTTCAATTAAAGCTCCGAAGCTTAAGTAACAATCTATCTCCTGCTAATTGACTGTTACATTTTTTTCTCAAGAAATTTAAGTAGGTTAGTCTAAATCTTTGGGTTCTTGATGAAAATAAAATTAGAAACTTCTTAATACAAATTTAAAGGCAAACCTTGTTTCATCCTCTACGCTTCTTGTATTGATAATTAACTATTACATTGAAGCTCATGATTGTGATTGCCATGAGTATGTTTCCTTTAACAAGTCAAACATGAGTGTCCTGTTAGAGTTAGAAGCAACGTTTTAAAAAAATGTGGTTTGGGGTGGGGTGGGGCGGAGTGGGGCGAAGTAGACTCCTAATATAAACATTTCTGATATAATAGAATAAGATTTAGAATAGGATCTCAAAAAAAAATGATTTGACTGGCACTTAGAACCCTGATTAGAAGTACTAAACCCTCCCCCCTCTCTCTCCACTTCCATCAAGTGTCACACTTCACATATCGGAACAAAGAAAAAGATGTTGAACTCGAGTTTTTATGAACAAGATAATTTATCTTTAGAAGATTTTATCGTTATTAATAAAAAGAAATAAAGGAAAAAAATCATAGAGTAAAAGCAAAGAAAAAAAAATCAGAACAGTAGTTGCAAAGACTACCAAAAAACATAAAAAATTATTTAATTCGTAAAAAATCCCAAAAACGTTTCACATCTTGTTTGACAATATCTTTCAATATCTTCGAGAATTATTCATGGGTCCAACGATAGATAGTATTTTATAGAAATTTACGGTCACATTGTTTCTTATTGAATATCACTTGATTCCAATGAATCTAATTATTCCATATTATAGCTCCAAACAAAATAAACCTACTTTCCCCACCATGCAATCAGCAACGAAACACCAAATAGAAAGTGCTCGTTTTATCGAATCGAAACCATACCACTCCACACCAAAATGCTTCAGAAATTGGTACCAAATAGAACGAGAGAATAGGAAAAAAATAATAATAAGTGTGTGACAGTAGTCATCGTACATATAAAAGGGACAAAATGTCTTCCATATTTGAATTCTTTTCATCCTGATCATAATATCACGAGTCGGAATATTTTGTTGGATAGCCAACCAGATGAAGCATTCTATTTTCAAAAGGAGTAAACCGGACCAAACTTTTCAAAGCTTCGCTACTAAAGGAGTTAGCACAAACAGACACTCATGTAGCTGGTCCTTGATATTGATTGGGATTTAAGATGAGTAGAAAAAAATGATTTAAGAGTGGGCCATATCGGACCACCTACACCGAAGTTGAAGCATTAAAACTAGTCACTGGATAAGAATTTGGCTTTCTAAAGTTAAGCAGGGGCAGTTCTCATCGGTGAAACAAAACAAGTACACTGATTATCAACGACACGTAGTCGTCAAGGACTTAAATAACCGTCAAGAACTCTCCTCACCATCACAATCACTCATATCATCTCATTATAATCATCTCATTTTTATACAATTTTCTTTATTCTAATTTTCTAGATAAAGATCTTCTTTAAAATTATTCGGATATAATTTATAATTTTTAAATTTTGTGCGTAATTATGTAATTTGTAACTACATATATTTATAAATTTGAATTATTTACAAATATTTTTATATTATGCAAAATGACTATTTTTGTTAGTGTAAAATTAATTTTAATATTTTTAATTGTTCAAATTAGATTCAAATTTAATACAATTAGCTATATTAAAAGAAGAAATCAGAGTTGACATGGAACTGAGTACTACTGTAAAGATACGCTCCTCACTACTGTGAAAATATTAAAAGAAGAAATCGGAATTGACATGGAGGTGATATGAAATTACTATTGCTATATGAAATTACTATTGCTCCTAACAACTGTGACAAATTGACGTGGAGTTCACATAAAAGTACTATTATAAAAATACGCTCCTAGCTATTGTGAGAAAAAAGTTGAGTGCATGAATACGAACTAATAGTTGGGAGAATGCCCCCATCAGCTGCTCTTGGTCTCAGGAACCCAAAACTTTAATCCGCGGCACCTACGATTTTGCAAACTAATTAAGAGGAGTTGAAGGAGATTAATATTTGCCCTTGGCTATGGATAGAAAATTTTAATTTGTTGCCATGTCCATTTTTTTATTTATTAAGCAACGTGTGATTTCATTTAATTTTTTTTAATGATAAAGTTATGGAGTGCTTGTTGAAATGACGTTAAATAAGTTAATTTCATTTGTCTCTCAAGAGAAAAGAGGCAAATGAACGAACCTTTGTTCTCTAACATGGACCATGCAATTGCTTCTATCTCCGATAAGGCAGATCTGTAGAGCTCCAGCCGCTTAGCAACTGACGTGCGCAGCTGCATGATCAACAGAGAATACAGTTGTTTTGTCTGAAAATAAATGAAGATGAGACGTTATAGAATCTATTTCTCTGTCACGAAGGAGAAGATCATCAATGTATGGGAAACTACTTACCTCCTTTTTCCCCAAGTCCGCCAACAAGTCAACTGCGTTTAGCTTCTCGAACTTGGCAGTGCACGGCGGATTTCGGAATGGAGTTCCTCAAACTGGCACAGAACCATGTTGACATAAGACAGAACGTTGCTTCCTGTTTCGATGACGACGACGAAGACGATGGTGAGTGACCAACTGTACCTTCAGCTTTGGAACGTATAATGCATACTTGCGAACTATGCATATGGATCAAGCGAGAGGAGCTGCTCAAAACTCAGCAGTCAACAAATGAGCAATGCATTCGTTTTTTGGCAGCTGCACAAAGGAATGGGGGGCTTGATTGATTTAGCTGAATCATAAAAATATGTTTTGATGTCATGGATTTTTGGTGCCTGATACTCATTTTTTCAGTTGCTCGTAACAGTATTGGCCCCAGTTTAATGAAACTGTAAATCCATTGGAATTTCCATTGTTACATGATTATCAAAAGTTCAGATACAAAAAAATTCACCTTGTTAGCACATGTCACCGTTCCAGGAGATAAAAAAGGACGACAGCATGAAATTTGCTTTATAGTCTCTTCAACTTTGATTACTTTCTTGACCCAACTTTATGATGTTCATTAGAAAGTTAAGAAATGTGTATAATTTTTAATGCCATGAGGAGCAGCTACCTGTGCCTCTACGTGACGAGTTTGTTTACTAGTATAAACAATCTATATACTCATTATTTTAAGGGTTTGATTTGAATTTAAAAAAATTAATATAGAATTAGAGTTATTTGTTAAAAAAAACTCGTGGAGTGTTATTCGACCATCACTTCATCTGTAATAATTTTCTTTATCTAGAATCAAGCATTCTAGGATCTTGTGTAAAAATATTGTTTAATAATATATATTTTTCATTCCTACATTTGAAATCAATATCTTTCTAAAACAAATTATCTTTAACCACCTGGACCTAGGGGTGAACAAAATATCAGGTATCCGTTGTCCGAATCGGAATCCAAAATTTTTTTTCGGATTCGGATTATCCGAACTTTTAAAGTCGGATTCGAAATCGGATATTAAAAAAAATTAGTTCGGATATCCAAACTATCCAATTTTAGTTAATTTATAAAGATAAACTATAGTTAGAAGGTATGGACTTGGATTAGACTTCACATATTTTCATAATTGGGTTTTATTTTCTTAACTTACATATCTCTTTTTCACCAAAATATTTTTTACATATTTAATTAATCCTTTTTTTATCTCCAATCTTTCTTTCGGATATTCGGATTCGGATAATTTATAATTCGAATTCAGACTTGGATAGTAAAATGGAATTCAGATAGTTCGAATTCGGATAATCTGAATGCTCAGCCTTACCTGGACCAAATTGGTATAATCATTCCACATTTCACATTAGAACAGAGTAAACATGAAGCTTTAAGCTATGTTTCAATCCCACAGAAAAGCCAACGCACTATTCTGATATTGTGGACGCATAGATCCGCAAATTAATGCTATTCTCCCATACGAATTCGTGTAATTGGCAACTAGAAAATAAAAACATCATGGCCACCTCCGTAATCTTGAAAAATTCCAAGTTTCCAATCACAACAAATAAGATTGGCCGCCATAGCTAATTATATATATATATATATATATATATATATATATATATATAATTAGCTAGCCAGACCGTTAGCTGCTACTTCGTCTTTGATGAGCTTGAGGCAGTCAACAATGTCGTCAAGCAATTGGCGAGCATCAGGAATTGTTTCTTCTTCAAATGACAGAACCACCGTCATCTTATTCACATAGCTCTGGAAATTAATCATCAACGCCTGCCATTTAAATTATCATTGTCAGTGTTCAACTAATTATAAGAATTCTAATTTGACTCAAAAATTATATATGATATTATGGAACATTGGAAGAAAAGAATACAGAAATTTTACATTTGGCAGATTGAAGGAGCTTGGCGCTAGGTAGAGCAGTTCGTGTCCGTGGAGTCCAATTTCCTCGAGTGGGCCAACTAAATTGGAGAAGCACAACGTTGTCTTGGTGACCATTCTATGAGACATAGCATATGAAGCCTACCACCCAAAGCACAAAAATATAAGCAAAATAATTAACAGAGTCGTTATTTTATTTGCATCTCATTTTACATCAAAAAATTTATTTGGGTTTCATACGGTTGGCCTCTGTATTGGACATTGTCGATCTCGTCTGTCCAAATTTACAATCTGAACGCTACATGGTTTATCCCAGTAGAGTGACAATTTGATGCGAATAATAATATTAACGTCACGCATGCACAAAATAATTCAAGTAATTAGAGTGAAGAGATGCAACTTTATTTTTAATCCAATAAAAAAGTTTTATCACCTAAAATATTGACGCGTCAAATTGCAAAATCTAGGCCGATGAACATAAGCGAGTACCTTTGCGCCGAAAAGCTTGAGGGCAATTTCAGCAATGGAGAAAGTCCAAATGGCTTCAAGTGATCGCTTCTTTCGGTCCACGGTGGCCTTGGCCTGACGAACGTAATCCAGTGGGTCCTTGCGGAGCCCAATTGTGAAAGGCAGCAGCACAAACCCAATCCAGTTCCCCCACCGAGCCTCTTTGTCTTTCTCCATCATATCAGCTAAAGCCTGAAATTGCAAATTTTGAGATAAAAATGACACAAAATATGTAACCAACTTCATTTATTAAAGTGATTCAAATTTAATGTTAGGAACTCATCAACTCGGGAACAAAATTGCACAAAAAATACGGACACAAGATATAACGTGGTCTAGTCTAATGTCTCTGTCCACGAGAAAAATGTTAACTTTTATTGATGGATACGAATCACAAAGTTCTACACAATCCTAAATAATATGTTTTTATATAATAGATAACATATTGTGGTACAAAAAATTTATCTATGCGAAATTAAGAATTTGAAACAAGAATCTAGTCAAAACAAAAAAAAAAAAAATTTGGCTGACGTACTTGCGTGCACAAAGACTATCGGGGACTGCAAACCTTTGGCTAATGGATCTGTTGCGTGCACAAAAAACCCGGCTACAAACCCCTTATTTATTCTCACTTTTTTGATAAGTTCTTACATTTCAAAGCTATAAAGTGTTAAAATGACGTTTTAATAGAAAAAATAGCATTAAACACGAGGTAATGATGTGAAATTGTAGTCGCACGACTTTTTGTCCCTTCGAAGATCTCATGATTATGGCGAAATGAGAGAATTAGAAGGGGACCTGAATGCCTGAAACCGGTCTTATGTTAACGAGAAGAGCTGATCTCAACCGGATATTTTTAGGGAGATTGTCCTTCTCTGGGTCACCTACAAATTATCAACAATATCGTCAAACCGAAATTTTGATTTTATGAACGTGTTATGATCGTGCCAGTAATGAATAATAGTACACAAATAATTTTTATGTTTTACAATTATAAACTAACATATCATATTTGCAACCAGTCATATCGTAATTTCAACAGTACATCATATTTACATCCGTACTTCTACTGCAATTAAATTAAATTAAATACCATACAGATTGTAAGTCGTGAACAGTAATTGAAGCTCACCGTATTTCCTATTAAGATAGCGTGACAGGGCAGCTTGTGTGACTCCAAGAGCCACATCATTTATGGTCTGCACATAGAAGATCAAAAATACATTGCATTAATAGAACAGGTCGAATACTTTCTCCGGATATGATTCGACGTTGTTTAGTTTAATGAGAAGGTCAGACTTTGATTTCTTAGAAATATAATATCTTCAAATACGTATTTAGAGAAACTTTATCACATTTCAAATTTTTTAATCCTAATAAATTTAATTAGTTAGTACAATAAATGTGAAAATTATGTAACCTAAAGAAAAGAAAAGAGCAAGGTCATCTCACAGCATTCATGGCGTTTTTGATCAGTTTCATGTCGTCCAAACTAACGGTCGTCCAAATAAACCTCCTTGGGAGATTCTCAACGCCGGGAGGGCTGGTCAACGGCGTCCTCGTGTCTCTCAAGAACACCGCCGTAGCCAAGAACATAACCACATCCACCACAGAGTTCCAAAGCAACTCCACCACCGACCACACCGAAACAAAGCACGTCTATGCCCACCTGAACCCGACCCCAAACCCGAACGCCCCCTCCGTACTCCTCACCCGCTTCTTTTGGGTGGGGAGCGTGGGGAGGGCAGTCGGGTCAGCGACCTGTCGGGCGCAGGCGAAGAGGAGGGACATGAGGGAGGTGCCGTCCCCAAGGGAGTGGTGAATCCGCCACACTCCAACCGCCGCGGCATCCTTGATCGGGACGTTGAGGACGTGGAGGTCCCACAGCGGCTGCGTCATCGGGATGGAGGTCTTGGTGAGGTTGGAGATGTAGTCCTCCACGAACTTGTCCGGAGAGGCCAGAGCATAGGCGTCTATCTCCGGGACTATGACGTGGTTGTCTAGGTCAACTTTTGTTGGTACCCATCTCATCTCCTTTGTCTTCTCATCTATCACCTGAAAATCAAATAAATTCTTGACAGTTAATTCTTAAAACCTACTGTAAAATATAGTTCTAAGGGTGTAACTTGTACGAGAAAAATTAACCAAGCCAAAATTTCCTACACGATTAGTTACAATTTGACAAACATTTAATACAATAGGTGCCCCATACCAAAAACCTTATAATATTTATTCGGGATGAAGTAAAATTCTACGTATAAAAGTATAGTCACGATGCTCTAGATTTTATGAAAATAGTCTTATCTAATAAAAAATATAAGATAAGAATATCGTCTACTAATTGTAAATAAAAAATTGTACGAGTAATAATTCACGATTTTAACGAATTTATCAAATTTGACACGTGTAAATCATAAAATAATATAATGTTATATCACCTCCAAAAAATAATATAATGTTATATCACCTCCAAAATTTTACACCAAAGTGGAATTTTAGGTTCCACAAACACTATAAAAGTGTCCGTGTCCCTCATAGGAGAGAATTAAAATAGATCTATACATGAGTTTTTTAAACGTAAATTTTTTTATATCATATCACTCTTAGGATCTAGAACTTCCTAAAGTTATACAAAATTTTGTATTGTTAGGCTAGGTATACATGAAGTTAAAAAAACGTAGTATGGATGCTTAATTAATTAAAGTTCCATCTTCTTTTAGCTGCGTGTGAGCGAAAATTGAAAACAAGAAGCACCCACACAAGTGATAAAAGATGAAAGACCGGATCTAAAGGATTCGAGATTCGAGTCTATACCTGCAAGCTGGAGAAGCGAGGATGCTTGAGCATGGTGCTTGGGAATTTGGATCTAACAAATTCCAAGTCGACAGGGTACTTGCTCCCCATGATGGCTATAACATGGACATTGAAATTGGGCTCGTGGAACAACCGAGCTGATGGGCTCAACGGCTCCTCCTCGTACTCCACAACTCCGCCGTCTTTTGGTGCTTCTTGCCCTAACCTGCTCGTGTCGATTGGCTTCAGGCCTGGCTTCCTCCATTTTAGGATTCCCTTTGAACCCATGTTTTTATAATTTTTTTTATGATGATGATGATGATGATAATGGTGGTGTTCTTTTTGTTCCTTTCTAGGAGCTGCATGGCGTTTATATAAGAAGGTTTGTATCATTTGGTTGGGAGGATTAAATGTTGGATTGACATGGTGACACTCATAGTAGGACAATAATTTGTTTGGGTAATTTTTTTGTAGTGATGACATACTTACTATTCTATTTGGTCAGAACATGCATGCTAATTAGTAGCGGCATAACCAACCGACAAAGTGAACTACGTAAGTTCTAGTATAATAATAGAAAAGTGATAAATTGTAACTATTGAATTTATCAAACAAAAAAAATTCTATTTACTTACACAATGGAAGATTATTGATCGCAATTACAATTTGTTTTGTAATTTTTGAGAATTAGTGTACAAATTTATGAGTATAAAAAATTTATCAATTATTAACTTTAAAATTTTGGGGTTGAATATAAAATATTCAATAATACTATCTATCCCTAATTTCGACATAACTATTTATTGATTTTGAAAAATGAAAAAAATATTTGACATTCGAAGTTTTTTATACCACGTTGTATCTGATCCGAACATCCTATTAAAACGATTAATATAAATTTCGACGATACACAATTCTTGACTCAACACTTACACTTTAAGTTCACAATCGATACGGGTAGTATAAATTAAAAGTTTTAAAGGTACATTATTGATATCTCTCTCTTGTCGCTATTATCCCAATTTATGAGCCAACTGGCAACTACCCCTCAACTATCCTTGTAACCACTTCAAGTAAAGTTCCGAAGCTTAAGTAACAATTTATTTGCTATCCTCAAATTCTTGATAGTAATAAGATTTGAAATTTCCTAATACAAACTTAAAGTCTGGAACTTTTTTCATCCTCTATACTTCTTGTATTGATAATTAACTATTACATTGAAGCTCATGATTGTGTTAAAGTCAAACGTGAGTGTCCCGTTAGAGTTGGAAGTACTAAACCCTCCTCTTCTCTCTCTCTCTCTCTCTCTCTCTCTCTCTCTCTCTCTCTCTCTCTCCACTTCCACCAAATGCCACACTTCACATATTAGAACATAAAAAAGATGTTGAACTCGAATTTTTATGAACAAAATAATTTGTCATTGGAAGATTTTATCGTTATTAATAAAAAGAAATAAAGGAAAAAATTCACAGAGTAAAAGCAAAGAAAAAATTGGAACATTAATTACAAAGACTACCAAAAAATAAAAAATATTAAATTAGTAGAAAATCCCAAAAAAAGTTTCACCCTTGTTTGACAGTATCTTCGAGCATTATTCATGTGTCCAACGACAGACAGTATTTTAGAGAAGTTTACAGTCGCATTGTTTCTTATTTTATTGAATATCACTTGATTCCAATGAGTCTAAATATTTCATATTATAGCTCCAAACAAAATAAATCATACTTTCCCAAGCATGCCATCAGCAACCAAACACCAAATAGAAAGTGCTCGTTTTATAGAATCGAAACCATACCACTCCACACCAAATGCTTCAGAAATTGGTACCAAATAGAACGAGAGAATAGGAAGAAAAAAAACAGTAATCATCATACAAGTAAAAGGGACAAAGTGTCTTTCATATTTATATTCTTCTTATCTTGATCATAATGTCACGAGTCTGAATATTTTATTGGACAGCCAACCAGATGAAGCATTCTATTTTCGAAAAGATTAAACCGGACCAAACTTTTCAGAGCTCCGCTATCAAAGGAGTTAGCACAAACAGACACTCATGTAGCTGGTCCTTGAGTATTGATTGGGATTTAAGATGAGTAGAAAAAAATGATTTAAGAGTGGACCATATCGGACCACCTACACCGAAGTTGAAGCATTAAAACTAGTCACTGTGTAAGAATTTGGCTTTCTAAAAGTTAAGCAGGAGCAGTTCTCACCGGTGCGACAAAGCAAGTACACTGATATGATCAACGACACGTAGTTATCAAGGACTTAAATAACCATCAGGATCAGGATAGGTCCAATACGAAATGTATAACTGATAACCTTAAACGTCAACATTCTTAAAGAGAAGAAGAGACAAGACGACTTCTCACCAATTCACAATTCTTCATATTATTTTATTATAATAATCTTATTTTTATATAATTTTCTTTATTATAATTTTGTAGATATAAATTTTAGGGAAAAGTACAAAAAGTACCCTATGATTTTACCGATATTCACTTGGATACCCTGTGAAACAAAGCAAGTACCCTGATGATCAACGACACGTAGTCATCAAGGACTTAAATAACCGTCAGGATCAGGATAGGTCCAATACGAAAAGTATAACTCATAACCTTAAACGTTAACATTCTTAAAGAAAAGAAGAGACAAGACGACTTCTCACCAATTCATAATTCTTCATATTATTTTATTATAATAATCTTATCTTTATATAATTTTCTTTATTATAATTTTGTAGATATAAATTTTAGGGAAAAATACAAAAAGTACTCTGTGATTTTACTGATTCTCACTTGGGTACCCTGTGAAACAAAGCAAGTACTTTGATAATCAACGACACGTAGTCATCAAGGACTTAAATAACCGTCAGGATCAGGATAGGTCCAATACAAAAAGTATAACTTATAACCTTAAACGTCACATTCTTAAAGAAAAGAAGAGATGTTTACTTCTCACCAATTCACAATTCTTCATATTTTTTTCTGAGATCCTATTCTAATACATATTCTAATATCTATTCTATTACAACGTGCTTCCCCGCCCTTGTGCCGATAGACCAAAGGTCACTTGGCTCACATTATTTTATTATAATCACCTTATTTTTATATAAATTTTTTTATTATAATTTTCTAGATATAAATCTTATTTGGCTATTCGGATATAATTTATAATTATTTATTAATTTATTAATTTTGTACTTAATTATGTAATTTGTAACTACATATATTTATAATTTGAATTATTAATAAGCATATTTTATGTTTTTCAAAATAATTATTTTTGTTAGTACAAAATTAATTTTAAAGTTTTAAATTTGTTCAAATTAGATTCAAATTTAATACAATTAGATATATTAAAAGAAAAAAATCAGGTTGACTTAGAAATAACATGAAAGTACTATTGTAAAAATACACTTCTGAGAAAAAAGTTGAGTACATGAATACGAATTTACATGGTAACACTATAGTGGGAAGATGCCTCATCAGCTGCTCTTGGTCTTAGGGACCCAAAACTTTAATCCGCGGCACCTACGATTTTGCAACTAATTAAGAGGAGTTGAAGGAGATTAATTAGCCGTTTGCCCTTGGCTATGGATAGAAAAGTTCGCTTTGATGTCATGTCCATTTTTTATTTATTAAGTAACGTGTGATTTCATTTTATTTTTTTTATGATAAAATTAGGGAGTGCTTGATGAAATGACGTTAAATAAGTAAATTTCATTCGTCTCTCAAGAGGAAAGAGGCAAATGAACGAACCTTTGTTCTCTACGTGGACCATGCAACTGCTTCTATCTCCGACAAGGCAGATCTGTAGAGCTCCAGCCGCTTAGTAAGTGACGTGCGCCGCTGCAAAACCGCTGCTGGATCTTCGTCCAATAGAGAAGACAGTTGTTTTGTCTGAAAAATAAATGAAGATGAGACGTTATAGAATCTATTTCTCTGTCACCAAGGAGAAGATCATCAATGTATGGGAAATCGGCGAGCACGTACAATACCTTTAGCTTCTCGAACTTGGCAGTGCACGGCGGATTTCGGAATGGAGTTCCTCAAACTGGCACAGAACCATGTTGACATAAGATAGAACGTTGCTTCCTGTTTCGATGACGACGTCGAAGACTATGATGAGTGACCAACTGTACTTTCAGGTTTGGGAGCGTATAATGCACAATTGCGAACTATGCATATCGATCAGGCGAGAGCAGCTGCTCAAAACTCAGTAGTCAACAAGTGAGCAACGCATTCATTTTTTGGCAGCTGCACAAAGGAATAGGGGGCTTGATTAATTTAGCCGAACCATAAAAACATGTTTCGGTTGTTGGGACAAATCAATCTCAAGCGCAAGAAAAAATTGAGTAAGCAAACAAAAAAACTACGAAACTACAATGAAATTTACGATTAAAAAAAAATATCAACAAGACAAAGAAATTATTCATTCTGTTTGACGAGCAAGTCTAGTTCTGAAAATCACCAAATCAAGAGGAATTTTCACTAATCTCTCTTCGATACCGAAGTAGGGTGTGATCCGGACTTGGTCCAGTCCATTGGTTGTTTAGACTTTCTAGTGTTGGCAATTGGAGAGCCTAACACGTTCGTAGTCTCTATCTCTATCTACTTGGTTGGTGGGCCCACAGGTTACAAACTACAGTTTACGGACGCTAATCTTTCTTTTCTTTTTTAAGAACCACTAAACTAAACTTGAAAATATCAGCACTAACATATTCCAGTTCATGCCCAAAAGATCCAAGTGGCCCCCGCTCATCCTCTTATAGAAGCACATTAAATACAAAGCAAAACAAAACGTAACGAAAGGCCACAAAATAAAGAAACACCATTTAAAATATCATTATAATATTCAACTTTTAAATTCCATATAATATAATTTAAATAATAATAATGAAGCTCGATTCCAACTTAAATAATCCGTTGCCACCCGGTACTCCTTGTTCGCAGGCAATGCATCTAAAACCGACTCACCACATGGACGCTTTAGCCCTCCGCCTCACTCCCTCCCACCACAAGTGGCGGCGGCGGCGTCGGCGGCCCTCCCACGTGTGCTTCTTCTCCTCCAACCCGGTCTTCTCGTGGGCCTCCGGCTCCCTCCGGTTGGTGGCGGCCCTCGCGGGGAACCCGACGTTCGTGTCGGGGGTGGCGGCGTGGGCGGCGTCGCAGTCGACGAAAGTGTGCCTCAACTTCTTCTTCGTGGAGAAGAAGTGGGACCCGCGGGTGCTGTTCGAGTCCGGCGGGATGCCGTCGTCTCACGCGGCCTTGTGCACCGGGCTCACGGCCTCCGTGGCCATCTCACACGGCGTGAAGGGCTCCCTCTTCCCCGTCTGCTTGGGGTTCAGCCTCATTGTCATGTACGATGCTATTGGTGTCCGGAGGCACGCCGGCATCCAGGCTCAGGTTTAAACATTTGATTTTTCTATTTGAATTCGAGCTCGAGCTCTAACTCGAACTCGAACTCGAGCTCGAGCTCGAACTCGAACTTGAACTCGATACGTTAAAAAAGTTTTGGTTCTAACTGGCGGTGATAACGGTTCCGGAACATCGCATTATTTCGGGACGGTTTGTGCAATCTATGCTAGTTATAGTGTTTCATTTTATTTTTATTTTATTTCTTGAAAATTTTCGGGAAAAAAATAAATTAAAATTTGTGTTTTAACTTAACGTACCAACGATCTTTATGTAAAGAGAAACAATTAGGTCATACAGAATCGAGAATAAATTGTGTACTTCTTTTAGCATGGAATGGAGCATTCAACTTTCTATAGTATTTTGAAATAAAAATTGAATTTATTTAAAAATAAGAAAAACAATGGTTTCGAAATTCCGGTTAGGGTTCCGGAACTGAAATAGACTATTATGGTTTCATAATGTCACAAACCATAACCGAAACATTCTTAGAATGAAACAAAAAGATCATGTCTTCTGTCTTATTTTACGTTTTGTGGGGGCTGATATGTATAATGTTCCTTAACTACTTGAACGCAGGTGCTTAACATGATCGTTGAAGACCTTTTTGAAGGGCATCCCATCAGCCAAAAGAAGCTGAAGGAGCTTCTTGGACACACTCCTTCACAAGTCCTGGCCGGAGCTATGCTCGGGATATTGGTAGCTTGGTTTTGTTGCCGAGGTTGTTCAGTTATAAACTGAATATGTTTTTGTTTAGCTATTTTTGGTCTGATTAGATTCCACCACGAAATTCCAATGTAAATCACTTGTGCTCACTCTGTAGTGAGCCATTGAGCTGGTATGCATCCTACATCAATCTCAACATTGAAATGCCGAATACAGAAAAGCTTCTTTTTCTTCCTTCTTGCTGTCGAATTGGTCACTTTCGTTTCGATTTTCGGACCTTGATCGTTGTAGATCAAGCAGGTTTGGTGTTCCAAATGATCACATTGACCGAATTTGTCATATTTTGTATTGCTTAATCCAGTCGGCTTATACTTGACATTGAGAACAATCTGAGTCATATCCTAGTTGGACGCTGGTTGGGTGTCTTTTTCAATATTCATTTGTCTGGTTTTGATTTTTATCATGCATGCATTCTATTCTTAACTCCTATAATTAATCTGTTTTCTAGCAATATGTTCTTTAACATTGCTGAAGTCTAATATATCAAATAGGAAAAAGACCTACAAATGCATTGATTTGTAAGAATCTGTCACAACTCACCTTATTTGTCTATTCTGTTATATATCGATGGAAGGACACAGCTCTTCACTAGAAAAAATGTTGTAGATGCAAAATAAATTGCACTATGATTGTACTTGTGAGAGATTGAATCTTGATGTTGACATGGACGTTCATAAATTCGTATTGCTAGCGAAACCTCTCCTACTAGAAGAACAAATCGCGGTTCAATATCTCCGACACTTCTACACCTCATGCTCAAAAAGTCTTGGTCAAGGGTTACATACTTTTACCTCTAACATGAAATTTTTCGTTTTTAACAAATTTCTACGATACCTGTCATAATATTCACAACAAACGAATGCATAATTATTTGTGTTGATCAGATTGATTGAAATAATCAAAGTCATGCATTAATGAATCGATTTGAATTAGAGTTTACAAGTACTGATCTAAAATCGTCGTCAAATTTCGTAGGAAGGCTGCTATTTGTACTCTTCCCATATGTCAAAAAATATCACTTAAAAAAAGTAAAAATATATCGTAAAATATTAATATTTACAATTTATACGATCCTTTTAAAACCGATAATCCTGCATCTTTGTATCAATATTTTTTTTATGATTTAAGTATCCACATAATAATAGCAAAAACTTATCCAATCTGGATCCATATATACCCAACATTAGATAGAACTTGCAGGGAGAGGTTACGGTGCCAAGGGTTCCCTTAGGGAGGAGGGTAAATGTGTATAATCACCCAACCACTAATTTAGGGATTTTTAATAACCACCCACTAATTTTGGAAGCTGAAAAGTCTCACCTATATTTATGCCATAATTCTCTCTCTCTCTCATTAACCCTAAAAAAACCATCCAACTTTTCCTTCCACGTTTCTTCTTCTTTTCTGACTTTTCATCTTCCAAATACCAAAAAAGGCCGCGAAAATAGAAAAAATCTTGTTAATTTGCGAATAACGATTCAAGTCAAGAGAAATGGAAGATTCAAGAGATCCTGATGGTGCGTTACTGGTTTGTTCCGTTCATGTTATGGCTGTTTTGTTTTACTGGTTTGTTCATTATTATCATTTGGTTCGTTTGTTAATTTGATTTGTTCAAATAATAACATGTTATGGCTGATTTGTTGCTTGTATTTTAGACGTTTTAACAAGTGTTCATTCCGATGATGATAATGGTTTCTTCGGTGCAAATAACATATCAACTAGCCGAGAAGGAAACCCCGGAGAAGGTATGCTTGTTCGATGTTCTTTATGTTTTTCGTTGCTTTGCATTGTTATTTTTTGCATTGGTGGTTTATTTGGTTGCATTACTGATTCATTTGGTTGCATTGGTGGTTTTTTGGTCGCATTGGAGGTTCGTTTGGTTGCATTGGTGGTTTGTTCAGTTCTATTCCAGGTTTGGCTTTTTGCATTGGTGGTTCATTTGATTGCATTGGTGGTTTGTTCTGTTGTATTGGTGGTTTGGCTTTTTGTATTGGTAGTTTTTTTGGTTGCATTGGTGGTTCATTTGGTTG
>SOPF01027882.1:38784-68639 GCA_012979155.1 Hypericum perforatum
GGTTTGTTCTGTTGTATTGCTGGTTCATTTGGTTGAATTGCTGGTTTTCGTTTTGTTGTAGGATGCACAATTGCAGAATTGGAAAACAAGGATAATTGGGCTAATCTACAATTTCGAAACGTAGAAACAAAGGACGCAACAGACGGATGGCAACAAGAAGGATGTAGAATTTGATCAACCTGTTGTAGGCATTGATTTAAACCAACTACCCGAAGGAATTCAATTTGAATAATCTTTATGAAGATTTTGTGTAATCTCACATTCTGATATTTCGCATAAACGATTAAAGTAAAGTCATCAAACTATTAATGTGGTATTTTAAAACCATTGATGCGGCAGTTTAAACCAATGATGTAGGGAAGTAAACCAGTAATGAGGCATTTTAAACCAGTAATCAAGTAACCCATCAATACAAACTAGTATTATTCTCAGATCAAAACGATATTCCTTAAAATTACAAAATATATCTCTTAACTAAGGTACTAAAATTTGATTAACTACTACCGAAGATATAACTTGAATTATTTTATTAATCCTTTTTTTGTTAATTCAAATTTTAAAATATCCTTTAAAAAAGGATTTAATCAATATTTAACCAAAAAGTAGCCGGAAGAATGTGAACAGTTTTTTTTCAAATCTTCTTTTGCTAATTAATTGCTGGTTCAAAATTTAAAAATCCCTAAAAAGTAGCAATCATTACTTAAAAAGTAGGAAATACTACCTAAAAAGTAGGAAACATTAATTATTAAGATTTATTAGTTTTGAGCAAAAGTCTTAAATGCCCTTGGTAATTAATAGCCATTAGATCAGAATATTTAAGAATATATTCCGATCTAATGGCCCAAATCGTAGTCCCTATATAGGGAGAGTTTTAATCCTTGGCACCCAATCCAATCCCGAACTTGCAAGTGTCACCGATGACGAGGACGGATTCTATAGTAAAGCTAAAAAAGTGATTGCGCTTATTTGATTGGAAGGGTGACTTGGCTTGGGGAACGCTCCAGGAAGCCGACCGAGCTGTAAACTAGTCATCAAAATGGAGACGAATATTATTAATTCCTTTTCTGATCTTAATTTTATAATTTTGACCAATTAAAAATTCAACTCCACACCGACATGACACGAACCTTCCTCCTCCCTCCAACGCATCATCCATTTTCCTTTTCTTCCCCTTTTTTCCCCTAAACAGTTACTCAAAAAATTAATTCAACTCTTATACATATATTGTTATATAAGTGAGTGGAGATACTTGACTTGACCCCCACTCAATTTAATTTCCATTTTTGATTTTTTTAAAAAAAAGGAAAGAAGGCTTCTCCCTTCCTGTAGTCTCCGTCGTCCTCCATTCCTCGCCTCTTTGGTTCTTCCTCCCTCGGTGAGAATCCTCTCCTTCTCTCTCTTAATGTGGACTAAGTCTCTCTCTTTCTCTCTATAGCTTTTGGTATGAGCTCGAAGTTTATGAAGGTCCTTCCTTTTTTGGTGTTTTCTCTTTTCTTGCTGTTTTAATTACATTTCCTTGGCATTTAGAAAAAACCCAAATTGGTAATGCCACGTGTTTGTGATCTTGCACCTAAAGACTCAATCTTTATTTTTTTTTTTTAATTAGGGTTGGTTCAATGTGCTTCTCCCTTTGGTACCAGCTTGGTTTGTGTAAGAGAGGGGAGTGGTCAGAATAACTGCCTTGAGAAAGATGTCGTCTGCTGGCGTGGCTTTGAGCCCAGTCCGCAGTGGGCGTGTTGTTCCTCCTGTGTACTTCAATCCCATGGACTCAAGCGAATCGATACTCGTGTACCTTTCACTCTCGGGGTCTGTGACCCCGATGCGCATTATGGAGTCCGATTCGATTGCATCCGTGAAGCTGAGGATCCAGTCTTGCAAAGGGTTCGTGGTCAAGAACCAGAAGCTAGTGTGTGGCGGACGGGAGCTGTCGCGTAGCAATTCGCTTGTCCGGGATTATGGGATCGCGGATGGGAATGTGTTGCACGTGGTGCTCAGGCTATCTGATATTCAGATGCTGAAGGTTAAGACCACGAGCGGGAAGGAGTTTACTTTCTACGTAGAGCGGGCGAGGGATGTCGGGTATGTGAAGCGGCAGATTGCGAAGAAAGAGAAGGAGTTTGATGACCTTGACGAGCAGGAGGTTGTTTGGGATGGCGAGCCCCTTGAAGACCAGAGGCTTATTGATAACATTAGCAAGGATGATCATCAGGATACAATTATCCATTTGCTGGTTAGGAAATCGGCTAAAGTCCGTGCTAGGCCTGTTGAAAAGAATTTTGAAATGACGATTATGGCCCCTAGGTTTAATGATGGAGAGAGCGTGATGAGACAGCGCAAAGCCAATGAAGATAATGAGAAGAGAGATTACGAGTATGATGGCTGTAAGGAGAACAAGAAAAGAGGTCATCAAATTCAGCCCAAGAAGTCACCTGATAGACGTAGTTTACTAGAGCCAATTGTAGTTAACCCCAAGACTGAGTTGCCCTCAGTCGTTTGGGACATGATCAATGAGACTCGTGATGGGTTAAAAGCCGGAAACGCTCCTATTATGTCCAGGGAAGGGATGGGTGGGGCTTATTTCATGCAGGATTCTTTCGGGCAGAAGTTTGTTTCTGTTTTTAAGCCAATTGACGAGGAACCAAAGGCCGCCAACAACCCGCGAGGACTACCTGCATCACCAAATGGTGAAGGCTTAAAGAAGGGTACACGTGTTGGAGAAGGGGCTTTCAGGGAAGTTGCAGCTTACATTTTGGATCACCCGATGAATGGCCGTCGTACGTTGTCTGGTCTTGAGAAGGGATTTGCCGGTGTTCCACCCACAGTAATGGTCAAATGCTTGCATCAAGAATTTAACCACCGTCAAGGCACTGCTGTGAAGATTGGATCCTTGCAGAAGTTTGTGCACAACAATGGAAGCTGTGAAGATATAGGACCTGCAGCTTTCCCGCTGAAGGAAGTCCACAAAATCTCTGTATTGGATATAAGAATGGCAAATGCTGATCGGCACAGTGGGAACATTCTGCTGGGCAAAGATGCTGAGAGTGGGCAGACTGTGCTGATTCCGATTGACCATGGGTACTGCTTGCCTGAAAGTGTAAGCATCAAGTTCATTTTCCAGTAATTCTGCGTTATTTCGCACCACTCAGTTCCGCCGTCTAATGTTTTCTGTTTTGCTTCCTGCAGTTTGAAGATTGCACGTTCGAATGGCTTTACTGGCCTCAAGCTCGCCAACCATATGACAGAGATACGATCGAGTATATAAAATCGTTGGATGCCGAAGAAGATATCGCCCTTCTTAAGTTTCATGGATGGAATGCTCCTGTTGAATGCGCGCGTACACTTCGCATTTCCACCATGCTTCTTAAGAAAGGAGTGGAGAGGGAGCTCACTGCCTTCGATATCGGAAGCATCATGAGCAGAGAGACTTTGAACAAGGAATCAGTGATTGAGGAAATTGTTCGAGAGGCAATGGATTCTGTGCTTCCTTATTCGAGTGAAACGGAGCTTCTCGAAACTGTTTCGCGTATAATGGATCATCGTCTTGATAAGATGGCCAGATGATGTGCAGTATATACCAATCATCTGTAGTCCTGGTTCATAGGCTTACTTTTCCGGTTGTGAGTTGTGTATATATAACATTTGGGTTCCAACTTTCATGTGGACATTAGATTGGTTTTCTGCGGGTTGATCTTTCGGACAGTCATATAACAACTCAAATTGTGACGGGACATTTTGTATTAAAAGAAAAAGACTCCAAGAAGTTACCCCGCCTTCGGTGTTTTGCTGTTATTTCCAAATCCGCCCGGTAACCCGCAGCTATCTCAGTGACGTCTTCAGATTACTCGTTTTATTATTAGATATGTTGATCTCGACTGATCCCACAACTCTACAACCAAGTACCCTCCTCTTTTGTTACGGGCAATTGAGAAGAGCCTAGGAAAGAGGTGCGCATAATAATGTTCCGTCCACAAACATAGTGGAGCGGCCGTCATTAACCGACAGTTGAATTTTCTTCATGAGAAGAAGCAAATTTTCTGATGCTCGCCCAGCGTCCTGTGTTACTTACCAGGGCACTCGGGATTGAGGGAATTGAGGAGCACGAGCCCTGGTAGAGGAAGATTGCAACCCCACGATTCACCAAACACCAAAGGAGTGCATCTTTGGTGTTCGGCTACGTGAATTTTCGATCCGACTGATCAAGCCAAATTAATCAGTCAAACCGTAGTTTACTCAGTATTGTTTTTATTGATTTCATTTTTAGCTAGATTAATATTTTGTCACATTAAATTTGTTAATATTTTTAAACAAAAAATTATATAAATATACCAATTGACAACTAACAACCATATAAAAATGTATATTAATCAATTAATATCCAATTTAGACAATCTGTCGTTACAATGTTACAATGTATATTCTAATTCTTTGATTTGCTTTAGATGTTTGGACTAACAACAATTTTGATAATCTTATTTTTTTTAAGCGAAGATAATTTTGTCAATTATTCTACAATAAAAAAAATACTTTCTTACGAGTGTAAACTTGTTTATCTAATGAAATAAATAAAATGTAAAAACAATTATGACTAATGAAAATAATTGCCTAATTTTAGGGGTGGTGGATACTAGATTTATTCAGTGTAGTTTTGGTTCGCTGACGGTGGAAAGGGGGAGAGGGATGTTGATGTGTTTATAACCATAGTTTTAAAAACCGCGGTCCGACTGGTGGTTCGACCGGTCGGACCGCGAATTGCTCATTAAAGCGGTTCATTTTTATGGGTAAACCCGGAGTCTGGTTGAACCGCTCATTTTTCGATCGGACCGGGCGATTCGCCTGGAAATCCCGGTTAGACCGGGGCGGTTCGACCAAAAAAAATTAAAAAAATTAAAATTTTATCTTTGATTCGAGACCACACATTTTTAAAAATATTTTATTTTTTGTATTTTATAAAAATTGATATGTTTATATATAATTATTAATTTATTACATAAATTATTTACATATATATCTATATATATTTTAAAAAATTACAAAAAATAGAAGAAAAAATATTCCGGTCGCACCATTGGTTAGACCGGTCCGACCGGTCGACCCGAAAAACGGACAAAATCCGAGTCGTACTAAAATCCGGGTTTTAAAACTATGTTTATAACCTGAATTTAACAAAAATAGGTAAATTTTTCATTTCTGTGTGAATAGAAAATATGGGATATCAAATTTTTAGGATAAGATTAATAAACGGAATTTTTTTCTGTTTTGCCATGTGGATATTATATGTGCGAAATATTTTCTTTCAATAACGAATTCACAAAACTCATGAACATTGACACTATTCAAGGAAAAATAAGCAGCGCTAATGCAATGAAAAATGTTTAAATAAATTTTTAAATATATTATGTTGACTTAATTTATTATGAACATAATATTAAATAATTGTTGAGAAAATTTTAACATCTTAAAATGTGTCATCCAATCTGAAAATCAGATAAAAAGATGTAATTCCCCGTGATTTGACTGACTGGCTCCACTGTACCAAAAGAACTTAGCTCATCCATTCAGATCCTATCTCGGTCAATCGCGTTTAACCTTAAAAAAATTTCAGAATGTGTGCCCGAAGATAAGGTGCACCTTGTTGGTATTGATAGTAACAATCAAATTACTTAAGTCTTATATATACTGAGTATCACAAAATAACTAGATGATACGTGTGTGTATATATATAGAAACCTTACTTTATTTTTTATTACGGTGGGAGGCCGCCACATGGCATTTTCAAGTTTGGTTATAACAACTTTGAAAAAATAAGTCGAAATTCGATTTTTTTTTTTTTTTTTGATAATTTGAAGTTGATCTAAAAACCTATGTCAAATAAGATGCGATACCATGTAATTTCATTTTTTTAAAAGAAAGGATAAAAAATTAAGAAGCCGTTTTCGAGTTGGCCCACTTTCTTTGACTTGGCTTCTTCTCTCTTGATGTGAAAGGAGGCGTCACTCGTCGCGAATCGTGGCGGTGGTAACGTGCATCGTGTATGGGCTTCTCATCCGTGAGCAGAACACGACGACATCAACTTTTTGCAATTTCGTCGTTAAATGACCAGACTTGGAAGAAACAAAGTACCCTCGTAAGATCTGCATCGACGTTACTAGGATGTACTTGTAATTGTAGTTTTTCTTGTTTATGTTAATCTTGTCTCTGAGCCCAATTTTTTTTTCCTATACCAATGTCATTGTTAGAATTTTCGTTATTGTGTTCACGTCATATATTGGCTCAATTTTTTAAAACAATTAATTATATTAAATTCAAATATAATTAAGAACTAACTAAAAAATATAATTAATTCCAAGATAACAAAATTTAACAAAATAAATATATATTAACTTACAAAAATATTACATGATAAATTAAAAATTACATTAATTTATCCATACCGTTGCAACATTCGCTTGCTCTTAATATCTTCTCTTCAAGGGATCAGTCTTTCTCTCGAGTAACCAAGGATTTCAACATCAATACATTCGTTATTTTAAGAGTTCAGTGTTTTTTGCTATTCATCAATCACTACAAGAATTATGGAATATAGCGGGGGAAAAAAATTGCCGCTAAAAGCTTAAAATCCCCTCAATTGTGATTTAGCGGGGAAAAAGTTCGCCGCAGGAATTCGCCGCTATATCTCCGCCGTCCAAACTCTATTGCGATGCAGGGGTTGCCGCTATAGGTATTTGCGGTGATAAAAGTCACCGCAATAGGGTAGCATATTAGTGGCGATAATAGCGCCGCAAAAAAGTTATAGAGACTATCATTACTCCCCCGCTAAAACCAATTGAGGCAAAATTAATATTGCCGCTAAAACATTTTTGCGATAACTAAGAAAGCATGAATAATCATCGCTAAAAAGTAATTGAGGCAAAATTAATGGCACCGCTAAAACATTTTTGCGATAACTAATGAATCCCCGCAAAATCATTTTTGAGGCTATATACAATAGCCACTAATTCTCATTTTACAGGACCATTTTAATTTTTTTTAAAATTAAATATTTAATTTATTTCCTGTTCTATTTATTTATCTTATAAATCATTTCTTTATTTGAAATATTAAATACCAACTATTCATATATAATATTACAAATATTATAAAACATATTAAGAGAAAATCATCATGCATTATATATATTAATATCCAGCTAACACCAAAAATACAGAATGTCATCATGGAGTACGACCTCCTCTAAGTCCAGAAGTGCGTCTTCTAAGTTCATCATTACGCCCTCCTCCAATTCCTCTAGTATGTCCTCTTCTCGGGCTGCGTATCTAAAATCTGCACAAGTTCACAAGTCCAATAAAATTATTATCTTTGACAGTACACAAATAACAATGCAAAATTGGGCATCACCATAAAATGTAACAAATCCTGTGTGCGTTTAATCAAACACCTCGTGTGCATCTGGGCCAAATCGTTAAACGAGCAATGCAAGCTAGGCATAAGAAATCAGGCAGACCGCAGCTCTTCATTTGGTTCAATTTCTATGTTCTCTATAAACAAGAGTCTCGTTTCATATAATTTACAATCTCTTTATTTTCTTTTCTTTTAATAAAAAACTGAAGACTACATATTTAAGGAACACGGACTGTGCCACATGTAAGTTTGAATAAATAATTATTTGGTGATGCAACAGCAAATGGAAAAAAATGCATGCTGAAAGTTATGACAACAGGAAATAAAATAATAATCGTCATCCCAAACCTAAAACTAGTTGCAGCAAACAAAAATCTTTTCTAATTAAAATCTACCAACATTCAACAAGTAGCAACAACAATATGCATACCCAAGAGTCTAATGTCAATTGCACGAAACAAGGGATATCAAAGTTCTAGTCACCAAAAACGAGAACTCTCTCAAGAACGAATAATGTTAAACCCGTCAAAGAAACAAAGCACTCAGTAGATAGAGAACTACAAACCTTTGCTATAAGCGCAAGTGTGACAATACTTGCCATCTTGGTGCACCTGCTGCTTGCAAATCATACACTTGGTATTCCCATACGGCGTCCACCTGCAATCAACAGAAAATCCAACAAATTAGCACGAGCATTAACAGAGAAACCCATAGACGACCCTAAAACCCACAAATTCTCATTCAAATTAGTCTAATTCACAGCATTCCCGTTCAATATCGTATACGATACAATAGATCCATAGCTACGCCTGACTCGGCCCCACGGTGACAAAACCCTACAGTTATAGACGATACCTCTTCTTCTTGGAGAGGAGCTTGTTCTCGTTGACCTTACGGCCACTGCCTTCGGTGGTGTTGCTGGCACCTTCCTTCCACTTATCCGGGACTATCACCTTCGACAGCTTCTTCTCGCCTGACCAATCCAATTAAATTAAATTAAATTTCAATAAATTAAACTCCGGAAACTTTGGGGGAAAGATACGAAGGGAGACGGAATTGGCGGGAAGAAACTTACACTTTTCGCAAACCATTGTTCCTCTCTCGGCCTATTTGGAACAATTGGGGTTTTTCGGAACCCTAATTATTGAGAATTCTGGGGAAGAAGAAGATACACGGGATTTTTCTAGTTAATATGACTCTGATGTTAAATGACAAGATTGTCCCTCGGAGATCTATATAAATTACCTGAGGACCGACTTAAATGGACCGGGCGATGAATGGATTCGGAACTTTTGGACTTTTGATCCAATTGAATACTGAAATATTTTTCGTGTTATGGACATCTATTTAATAAATCAACACCAACAACCAATAAATTTCAAAAGTTGATAGAATGAGCATTAAAACAGACTAGTACCTTGACCAATGCTATCATAATAAACTCTGCAATTCTGGATCAAGGACGACTTGGGCACCTTTCTCCCCCTGGGGAAATTGTTTAAGCGCAAAGAATAAATAAGTCAATAAGAAACACTGAACTCCATCCAAAGAGAAGCAATGAACTAGATTCGCAAATTAGCGGGCCATAGCATATAAGACAGGCTTCTTCATACTGTTCGCTAAATTTGCTTAAAGTTCAAGCAGTATCATATACTGATGTGAAAGGCTTGTTTTGAAGTACTACCTTCAAGATTATATCCCCAACCTTTTCACGGGCAATCCCTGCTCCAAGAATTGAGCCTAGGAAGTCACCATGATTACACGGTTGGAACGCAAAGTTCCCTGTGACACTGTGGGGATCCATTAAAGAAAAAAAATAGAATATTTTAAATTGCTCGACGTTATATGGCGTGAAGTTTTAGGGAACATTTAATCAAACATCTCGTGTGCATCCGAAAAACCACTCGACAACATCTCTACATTCACTACTTTGTGAATCAATTCCCCTATGCCATAAACACAATTACCAGAACAATACTAGTCCAAAGTCAACAATAGAAAGCAAACCATATCTAATAAGAACATTTTCTAATTTGATTCTAAATTGAACAAACGCAGAGGAGGACCTCGAACAAAATAATTGGGTGCGACAAGGCAGCTGGGGAAGAAAATAATTTGGAAGAAAATTCTAGATGAATCAACAGGGACGGACCTCTAAATACAACGCGGCGAGGACAAGGGGGAGGAGGCAATGGCCGGAGGACGTCGAGGGAGGAGCCGCGGGAAGGATGTCGAGGGAGAAGCAGCGGGGAGGATGTCGGAGGAGGAGCCGCTTTGGGAGTTCTCCATTCGAATCTCGAGACGCGGAGTAGGGGAAGATGTTGGGTCTCGGAGATGCACGGAGGAGGAGCCGCTGGTCAGAGGAGGATGCAGAGGAGGAACCACTTCGGGAGTTCGCCGTTCAGACCTTGGGGCTTGGAGCAGGGGAGGACGTTGGGGCTAGGAGCAGTGCGGAGGGCAGAAGCATACGAGGAGGATGGCCGAGATGGAGGACTACGGGTTTCTGATTTTAGGTTTTTCAATTTTAGGTTTTAGGGTTTCGAAATTTGGGGGTTTTGGTTTAT
Source organism: Hypericum perforatum (assembly GCA_012979155.1). Classification (NCBI taxonomy): domain Eukaryota; kingdom Viridiplantae; phylum Streptophyta; class Magnoliopsida; order Malpighiales; family Hypericaceae; genus Hypericum; species Hypericum perforatum. The sequence continues at coordinate 48,747 of SOPF01027882.1, forward strand.
CCTAAAGGAAAGGAGAGATAGAGGTCTCTAGAGCAGAGAGAAGTGCAGACCTAAGAGGAGGACAGAGGAGGAGATTGAAAGTGTAAGAAGATGAAGAAAGGAGAGAAGGAAGATGGTGAAGATGGGAGTAATCTGTGTAAGGTGGGATAAAATGGACGGGAATACAAAAAGTTAAGGGAAAGGGAATCCAAAACTTAAAAAATAAAATGCCTATGTCTGTGTGACTCTATCTCTTATCCCATTCTCATGTTAGTCTATTATCATTATTTTATCTCTCTGTAATGTAATTGTTTTCATAAATAATATTAAACTAACAATTATTTTTAATATAAGCAAACAAACTTATGATAATAAATATAAAATGTAAAAAGAAAGTAGAAATATCTTTTATATCAATAATGTCTATTGTTTAATATATAATCGGTCAAATGAATTCTCGCATATCAGTAATGTTTATTGTTTAATATATAGTCGGTCAGTAATGTCTAATAATAACCAACACTATTAGTTAGTGAACTTATAATAAGATCATAAATATTACAGTATTAATTATAAGCTTATAACATTGTGATCATGATTAGTTAGTACTATAATATACATATATTGTTATGGTCGAAAATAGTAATTAGCAATGCTAAGGGATAAATATCTTCTGCATATATGTATGACCCTCATTACATTTTTTGCTATTATACACATATATACACACACATACACGTATATATATAATCTACATTGCTAAATTTACAATATATATATAAGTATAGCATGTTGATTTAATTGAAACTACTATATAAAAATTACAATGAAAGAGAAGTTTGGCCTTGTGGCGATTTGATCTCCACTAAATATGTATAGCGACGAAAAATTGAAAGTCCAGCTACAAAGTTCTAGCAACGATGTTGTCACCTCTAGAAACTTTTAACCGTGATATCACTTTTTTCCACGCAATTCATTATTAGCCGAGAAAAAATATGTCACCTCTAAAAACCTGTAGCGACGATGAAATTTATATCGCCGCAATAGAGTTTTTGAGGGGAAATGCTCTTCTCCGCAACATATTTTCATACGCCATATCATAATTTTTGCCGCAATAGATCTCTACGGCCATTAATCCGCCGCTAAGGTTTCCCCGCTACAGCCTAAAATTCTAGTAGTGAATCTTTTCTTTCTTCGTGCAATCTTATGATAGCTAATATCTATTGTGCAACTACATCGGCATTTATGTGGGTGAATTTCATTTCCTCTAGATATATTGAATAAATTATTGCTTGTAGTTGTTAGTTCTTTTTCTTTTGATACTCTTTTTGTAGTATCTTTATCAATTAGAAACAACATTGTCGATCTTTTACTCATTGAAATTGAAGGATAAGCAAAGACTGAATAATCCTCATTTTTAGTGGTTTGTGCTTTTAGAATTTTCATCATTCTCTACATCTTATAACTTGTTCGGCGGACAAGATATTAGCTCCTTAGTTTTACGTTCAATTTGGGATATTTGTATATTATTTCATTAAATACATGCATTTCAGTACATTTTTGTACTTACCAACATATATTTAATGAACTTCTACCACTCTCAAGTATTCCACTTTACTCCGTGTTTTTTGTGTTAATATCTTAAGAATTTTCAACTCTAATTTGGCCAAACATTTTTTGATTTATTTCTAAAGTCTTTTCCCTTCTGATCTTCACCAATTATGACATCTTCTTTATTGTGTACATAAAATGATATTAAAATAATATTTTCTTTATTACTTTATTTCGTTGCTTTTTTAATTTTATTAGGATTCGTATTTTAGTAACTTTCTCCACCTTTTTCACTACATGCTAATTGACAATTACCGTTTTCCATTTTTTTGACGAAAGTTGGAAAGAATTGTCTAATTAATTTTGGACTAGGTAAAGTATGATTGAAATAAATGGAGTAAAATTGCAATAATTCATTCAAAACGTATTTTAAAAAATTACGTGGCACGATTAGTTGAGAATCCACCATAAATAATGAGGATAAAGATACGAGCATCCACGACTTTTAATTTTAAAAAATCTGGATTTTAATTTTTTCTGTGTTCAATAAGATTTTCAGAAATTTGTTTAAGGTTTACACTTTACAAGTCCTTTTCCTCAAAACATTCGTCTAATATATACAAGGTAGTATAAGATATCTATATGGATAAATATGCTAATAGATTTTCATCATATATATTTTTAAAAATAGTATTAAATCAACTAACCTAAACATGATTCAAATTATCCGGCTCGAGATAGAATCACAAGCATGAGACGGCTCCACCAGACACGGAGACATCCAAACCAACCTTCCCCAATAGTACCAGGACTCAAACTAAATTGTTTCATACCGACCCACCCACCCATGGCCACGGCCTGATCGTGCCATAGCCACCCAACTAGTACCACTCCGCCATTTTCCCACGCGAAAGTGATTTGAGGCAGCAACGAAAAACGTTGGATGCTTCAATTTTACAAAGGGACATCAAACTAAGATTAAAATAATTGTCACCATTCAAATTCTTATCTAATAAATATCGATTAAATTTAGTAGGCAAGGACCATAACCATAGATCATTGGACACCCACCTAAAAGCTATTTCATTCTTGGAGCCAAAGTATTGAAAGCGTGACACTAAGCCGGGTTTCCCTACATAAGGAAGTAAATGCGAGAGTATTAATATTGTAACAACCAACCAGAAACCTCAAGAAATAAGTCAAATATGTTACCCAAAAAATATCTTCTTAGGCTTGGATGATATTTTTTTAGCAATCGGCATTTAAAGAGCGTCCTGCATTTTTATCCACTTACCTGAACCATATTTACCAAAATAATAAAGGACACGGACAGAACTCCAGTGCCTCTTAAAAGTAAACTGTGAATATTAGACGGCCCACACACAATTATTATTATTTTTTTTTCTTTCTGAAAGAACATCGACAAAAATTTGGTAACTTAGTTATTATATAGTAAAAATCAGACAGCAGAAAAAATAGTATTTTACAAATTATCAAATGACAGAAATTAAACCACTTATATATCACAAGATTTTCGAATTCGTTAAGACGAGATCAAACCTCGTCGAATTTGGGGCAAAACATCCAATCTTGTTATACAACAACAAATAAATAATAAAAACATCTTCCGTACGAAGAAAGAACACATGTCACTCTCTTTTGTTGTTCCTCGCGAAACTCTAGAAAATTTAAATAAGAAAACAAGCGCAAAAAGATTAATCTAACAAGAAAAAGAAAACAATGTGAGAACTTTTGTCCCTTACTCAAGCGGTTAAAAAGAGCCCACTTTTTATTTAGGGTCTATCCGGGTCGGGTCAAGCGCAACCGTTGGGTGCAAACCCGACCCGGGAACCCGCTAGGTCGTAGACGACCCGGAACCCCTGCTGCTGGATGTTCCCGATGATGGAGAGCCCGCTCATTGTCCCGGCGAAGGCGAAGCAGAAGGTTCCGTCGGTGTCCACCGGGATGAGGTAGTTGGACGCCGGTAGCGACACGTCGGCTCCCCGGAAGTGGAGCACCACGGTGGGGACCTTCACCTCCTTCTTCCCGGAGAGGTCGAAGCACGTATCGAACAGGGAGTAATCCGGGGAGCGCTTCAGGTCGGATGCGCCGGTCCGGAAGGCGTCCCGGAGTGCCACGTAGGCAGGCCGGGTCAGCCGGGTTACGGAAGTCCCGGAGTCGACGATGACCCCGCCGTTCCCCGTCGCGTCGAGCTTGAACAGGGAGGCGGTTATCCCGGGGACACGTGTACCCCCCACGCTGGCCCCCTGGAGCTCCACGTAGTAGAACGTGTCCATCTTCGGGTTGGTCAGGAGCGGGGTGAACTGCGAGTTCCGGGACACGGCGGAGTCGCCGAACACGAGAGACGACGGCCGGGCGGAGGCAGACCGGTCGACGAGGCAGTACGAGAACTTCCGGCTGAACCGCCGGCCGGTCTGGGAGGGAAACGACAGTCTCCCCCGACCGAGACCTAACAGACCGGCGGCGCCGATGAAAAGCCCCTCGTTGTCGTGTCCGCATCCAAGGGCGACACGTGGGACACGTGTCTTTCGGAAGGTTAGGGTCTCGGTGGAAAACTCCCCGAAGGTAAACGAGCCGTCACCGTAGGAGACCTGGTAGAGGCAGTGATTAGTTTTGGTGTTGCAGCCGGGGGAGTCGAGGCGGTGGCAGAGGGGGGACCCACAGGGGACCCCAGCGAAGGAGGTGGAGTTCGCCGGGTTGAACACCGGGTCGGCCTGGGCGTAGCATTTCTTGCAAGGGGCGCACTGGATCCAAACGACGTCGCTGCCAGTGTCCAGAACCATGTACTCGTACTTGGGTGGGGTCCCCACCCCGATCCGGGTGAAGTACTCCCCACTCCCCTGCGCTAGCCCGGATACCACCGAGCTGCTGAACCCGGCAGAGGAGCGGTTCGCGAGGGAGGCGGCTCGGGCTGCGTCACGGAGGAGACGGAGGTCGAATAGCTCCTGCCTCGAGGAGGAGGAGGAGGAGGAGGAGAGGAGAGCGTCCACGTGGTGGAGATCCAATGAGAGATCTGTGGAGTCCAAAGCGAGGGAAGAGGAGGCGTCATCGGGGGGGGGGGTGGGGGTGGGGGTGAAGGAAGGTGGGGGAGGGAGGGAGGTGAGGGTTAGGGTTTGGAGTTGGAGAGAGGAGGATAAGGTGAAGAGGACCACCAGTACAAGGGAAGAGAGAGCGCGTGCGGTGGTGTGGGGTCTTCTTGCCATTGTCTTCGGACAAGAAAGAAGAAAAATGGGGAGAGAGAGAGAGAGAGAGAGAGAGAGAGAGAGAGAGAGAGAGGACACAGTGCTTTTAGAGAGGTGGCAGAAGTGGGAGGGAGTGAGTGTGGTTAAATAATAGATTTGGGTAGTGAGTGGGTTTGTCGTTTGTGTGAGAGAGAAAGAGCAGTCACAGTGGAGAAATGGCAGTTTCTTTATTATCCCATATGTGGGCGGGCAATATTTTTGCGAATCTTTTGTCAAACGAAATTAAAACCAGAAAAGCCGAGTGACCATTTGGTCCAGTGGCATTATTTCCACCCATGTGGGGTGAAGTCCAGGGTTCGATTTCTGGCATGAGCATTTCTGATGTAATAGAATAGGATTTAGAATAGGATCTCAAAAAAAAAAAATTAAAACCAGAAAACTTATAATTATGCATGGAGATATTTTTTTTCACTAAAATTAGTAACTTTAGTATGAGATTTGAATTGAGTACGAATTGAATAAATTTATTTTAAGTAATATAGAATAAAAAAATAGACTTGCTCACATATTTTATTTTTAATATTAACATATTTTGTATGTTATATTAACATACTTTATATGTCAATATTGTCAAGTGTAAAAAAATTTGTGATTTTTTAAGGTGAAAATAAATTGAAACCATAAAATGAATGATCGTATAGACACATTTTGTATGTCAATATTGATATATTTGTTTGTCAATAATAGCATTTTCGTCTTGTGTATTTTTATTTAAATTTTCGCGTTTTGAAAAAAAAATATTTATGTTAATATTGACATATAAACCATGATAATATTGGCGTACTCAAAATGCCTAATATTGAAAAATAAATCATGTCAACGTTATTTACCTATTTTAGGGAATCATTATTCAATCCCCATTTTTTCTTTAATCAACCCCCATCCCCTTCTTCATTCAAGCTCCAGATCACAGGCGGCAGGAACAATAGCCGCAACCTGGTGAGCAGCCGGGACGGAGACGGGACCACGACCTCAAGCAGCGGCTCTGCCTCAACGGCCTAGGAGGCCGTCTGGTCGAGGAGAGGGGCACCACTGAGATGCTGATCACTGGAGGAGCATGTCCGAGCACCGGGGAGGTCGCGGCGGTGTGGTGGGAGTTGAAGGTCACTGGGGCATTTCGCCAAAACAAGTTGCGGGCAAAAGAGCAGAATCCCTACTTATACGATTCTCTTTGGGGAGGAACCAATCTCACACTTGAGAAGAGGTTGGCTTGGGTTTGCAAGGAAGAAGAAGGGGCTGGAGGTTGATTAAAGAAAAAGTGGGGGTTGAATAATGATTCCCCTATTTTATTATATACTGTTTGGTATAATCTTTCTCTGTATCACATACATCCCTCTTAGTGTGAACTTACCAAGAAAATAAACATACAATGCCATGTTGTGGTGGAGCTATATCAGTTCGATTCTGGGGGACAGGATAGACATTTTCCCGTACATTGCAATAGTTTTGGTAGAGGAACATACGACGACCAAACTCCTGAAATTTGTCTGATGTGCAATCAGTCTCACTTATGTAACGTTTGGACTCCTTGAGTTTGCAAATTATGGCCCAGGTTTTCGTCCAAGTTTTTGTTTATTGGCGTACAAAATATCTAAAATGTTCTTAGAATGTCAAAAAGAAACCGTGAAGAAGCTGTAGGAGATGGAGTTTGAAATAAATAATAAAAATAATTTTATGGAAACAATGTCCGTCATGACAACGTGAAAATTTTCTTATTGGACCATAACAACCGGTTTACACTCATATTAGAGTTTAGCCGAATAATCTTTGTCATTTAAGAAGAAAAATATTGAGTTTCGTCCATACTAATCATCACTCGAATTGAATTATTCGAATAATTATCCGACAAAATATTTGGCTTCTAGAGAAACTGGCAACTATTTGCATTTCCATTGTCTGGTCGACACTTTATTTTTTCCATCTAAAAAAAAGAAAGTGGCAAAATGGAAATACAAATTGTTGGGAAAAGACAGGCCCACAATGTACATGGAAGGCTCGAAAGGTTGTTCTAAAGTTGGACTAAAGCAACAGAGCCAGCTAAGGGCAAGCAATTTCCTCTCAAAAAGCAATTGAAGGTTCCAACACCGTAAGCAAACAAAGAATACCATACTTTCTTTACACCGGGGTGCAATTGCATTATTTCACAGATCCATAGAAAAATCAAGTGGCAAGTTTTAGACCCTTGAATGATAATCTTTGACAGTTGTTAACAGGGAAAAACAATGAACTGAAACAGCCACATGGAAAAAAATCACATAGATTGGCATATGCATCAAATAAGATCATCAGACAATAAGTGATTACAACTAGTTCCGAAAAATGTGTTCTCTGGTTCCAGTTTCCGACCATAACAGTTCACAATAGCTTAGATGTGAAAAAAAGCAGTAACAACTAACTACCAGAGCTACTACGCAAAAAAGTAATACAAGAAACACCATCAGGGACTTGCTTGCTTCTTAAAATCTTCATTCGAAAGACTACAAGATGAAAAGGTTCTATTCACTTTCCTGTTAAATAGGAGACATTACCTCCCTCTTATGGCTTATTTGGTTCTCCAAGATGTCATCAATCATCGTTCCTGGACCAATATCCACTCTTCCCTCCATATTTGCGCTCAAGCCGAACATCTGTTATCTCGATTCCCTTTGAAGCGGCCTTGCACATGTCGTAAACTGTAAGGCCAGCAACAGTCACAGCTGTCATAGCTTCCATCTCAACCCCGGTCTTCCCAGTTGAAACAGCTTCCCCTTCGATATCCACGCTCTGAACATCCGAATTCAGGGCTAAATCGACGCGAATGTTTGAGAGAGTAATGTTATGGCATAGCGGGATGAGGTTGCTCGTCTGTTTCGCTCCATTAATGCCGGCTATTTTGGCCACGGTCAGGACATCGCCCTTGGCCATTTGGTTGGCTAATACCATGTCAAACACCTTCTTGCCCAAAATCACCTTGCAACTTGCGACGGCAACCCTCTTAGTATCTTCTTTAGGTGACACATCCATCATCCTGGCTTCTCCATTTCTACCAACATGGGTTAGCCCTAGCCCCACCACAGTCTCATCAACTTTTTCGGACACAGATTGTGGTCGTTGCACCATTGATTTCCTAAGCGCGGGAGATTCGCTGCACAGCTGATCTTGTGCAACAAAATCCTTCTCGATAGACGCAGGAGCGAGCTCACTCGGGGGCGGCTCGCCAAAGATGGCTGCCATCTCCTAGAAACCGCAACAAATTAAAACTGCAAAATATGCTGATGAAATGCTGCGATTTTACGGTTCAAATCAATGTAAAAAAACACGATAGGTATGCTGAAGTACCTGATTCAACTCCGATATAAGGTTGGCAGAATCGTGGTTGTTGTGGGTGGTGAAAAACTTACTTGCCCGAGGAAATGAAACCGCTGCTCGCCGGAGGAACATGCTTCCGCCGTCTAACTGAAAACAAAAGGAAAGCTATTAGTATATAACGCGAGTTGTTACTAATCGTTTGTTGCTGCTTCCAACTCTGAAGTGGATAGTTTTTGATCAGTCATTTCGGCGAACAGTTGGTGGGTCACTTTGAAATCCATTAAAAAAGTTGACGTTCATACCACCAAACAGAAGCCGACTAGGGAGTTGGGCAATAAGTATGGGCCGTGAATTCACGGCCAATATTGTGGTTTTGAAAAAGTTCATTTTAGTATCATTAGTTTGACTTTTTTTTATCAGTACTACAGAGTTTTCCATTTGATAAGAAGGCCACTTATAATTTATAAGAAAAGGTATACATAAGTATCTTATAATTTCACAATTTTGAAAAATATCATGAATTTTTATATTCAAATTTAATCATTGTGACTTATTTTCTCGAACATTTTCAACTCTTGAAGAACTCGGTAAATATTCGGCCACATGATTGTCCATATAGGTACCACGTCCAACAGAACAACACCGTTTGTTGTTCTACATTGACATTTCATTTGTTTAGATCATGATATAGCATGTAAAAATTATTAAATTAATTTTAAATTTAACTTTTTTAAAAAAAATTCACCAACACTCAACTAAACATAAAACATGATCCAAGTAATTAAAAAAAGTGAATAAAGAACTCCAAAGGAAAACATTCAAGAAAATAAATTGTAGATATTAAATTTGCAAAAAACAATTTGCAAAATTACAATAGTACTTATGTGTATTTTTTCTTAATTTATATGATATATTAAATTTGAGTGATCCTTCTAAGTATTTGTTTATTAAAGATATATTAATGAAGGATATGAGTAGTAAGATTAACACTTACCAAAAAAATTAACAAAATTAATACCTAAAAATTCAGAGTTATATCTTGAAATGTATAAATTACCGGTAAAAATATAGATTCCTGGCATTCATGGAAGGTGTCCAACTACTTATCCCATGGTCTATCAACGAAATATCTCTCTAGGAATTGACAAAAATGTTAGTAGCTAGAAATCATCATGTAATTGTTTTGGATTGAAAAAAATCATTTGTTCCTATTTATTGATATATTTTCAGATGCTACAACCCGCATCAGCGGTTCCATGGTCTAGCGGTTAGGACACAAGACTCTGAATCTTGTAACCCGAGTTCAATTCTCGGTGGAACCTTTGCTTAACATTTTTTCTTTCTTTTTCTGAGAGCATATGTTTGCTTAACTATAATATTTACCTATTAAAAAATTATCATCCAAGTTCGAGAGAGCTCAGTAACATTGTAAATTCCCTTGTTGCTAATGGATTTACTTTTGATGAGATCTTGCTTATTACTACCGTTGTGCTAGAACCTTTCACCACCATGGAAGGACTTGACCCTCAAGTTGATGCGCAACGACGAATGTCAGACCGATCATAAGAAATCTGCAGAAGCCGGCGATGTAATGGAAGAGACAGAGATGCATGCTGATAGCAAGCCAATTGTTTTGCCTCTTTTGTAAGAAGAAGAATGATCCCCTGGCTAGAACTTGTAAAATCAAGAAATACAAGGAACCTAGTGCATGTTGCAACATAGAGTAGACATTGATAATAGAGTTGGTTAGAACAAACGAATATGCGATTAATGCAGATCAACGGATTCCGCTACTGATTTATACATAGATGAACCGGACATAATACCAGAGCACTCGACGTCACTTACCAACCGTATAAACTTAGTTTCACTCGATACGCTTTCTTACTAGATCAACATTTACAAGATCAAAGGCCTGCGGCTAACTGAAGGTAATTTTTACTGCTTCTCGCTTTATCTAGGGACTGCTCCTCTCTACGGATATCATCGGAAAGTTTGCGGCTAACCATTTCAGCTTATTGGTGCTTTCCTCGACCTCATCATTGAACATTGCAGAGTCTAGAATAGGGAGAGCAAGTGGTTGAACATTGCAGGTGTTCATGTAATCAAAATATTTATGCAGAAGATGAACGTCCCCAGGTATATCAACAAATGTTCTGTTCTTCTTTATCCGTTGTACGGATTTGGCAAACCCCTCATTTGCCATCACAGCAACATGTATAATCCAGTTATAATATATCCTAATTTATGAAATATTGTCCAAATAGAAGCAATACTTTTCCGCAGACCACTCCAGATGTCGTCGGTGCAAGAAAAACAGCTATCTATAGCATACAAAACATATAGTTTTACCCAAACAGTGTCTGCAACCCACTTCTTCCCTAAGACAATATTCTCAAATCTTATCCACTTGTACAGATCATGGATTCTTTATTTCATTGGGTGCTTCACTGAACTTAATCTCTTCTTTGCCAGAAGGGAAGCCATAACCTCTCCTTACAAAGTCTTCTGTTACCTGCCAATTGTTTTCCGCCACAGTTGGCCAACAAACTTATCAATTTGTTGAAGTGGAATCGGTCTGATCATGTTTTTTACTTAAATTATGTATACAAAAGAATTGCTGTCACAGTCTCTTCCGGACGAAAATGAGCCTAATGCCATGCATGTAACTCCAAGTCTAACCAGACGTGTAAATAACCAAGCAAAGATTGAAACGACGCCGAGTGGAATAAATTTGTTGAAATTTTCTTTTCTTTTCTATGTAGACCGGATTGTTTTTAATTTTCTGACCTTTTTTCCTAAAAAAAAAATCCAGGGTGATATTTTGTTAATTGGAAGTACATACAAAATGCCTTGGAACTACTTTGTGAAATACAATTACTAGAAAGTACACTTACCATTTTGAAAAATAGTACAGTTTAAAAAAATGTGATAAATGATTATGTTTCCGGTTTAACAAGTTTAAAGTTTTAGTATTAAGAATGTAATATTTTTTAAAGTATTTTTTTGAAATTTTTTGACACATTTTAAAACTCGAATCTTACAAAATTAACAAAAATAGTTTGAGAAAACAGCCAATATTCCTAAGAAGGTTAAGAACGGAATGTAGGCCCGAAATGGATGCATATTTAGGACCCAGCTTAACACTTAACCTTTGCAATTTTGCATTCAACAATACCGGGCTCATTGGATATGTATCCAGAGACTAACACCCACAGGCCCAAATATTGATTCTAATGGGCCTCCAATTAGGAGATTCTTCTCGTGAAATGAATGCACTGTGATTAACTATTTTTTTTTTTTAGTTTACATATGACTAATTGATCCTTCATTTTCCTTAACTTCTCGATTCATTTTTCTTCTTTTTATAGATAATACTTAAATCTATGTTTAATCATATATTTATTTTTATAGTAATATAAAACTTATCCCGTTTTAAATGGTTGAGGTTGGATGTGATCATTTGTCTAGAATGGTGAAATCCAGAGAGTCCATAGCGAAGCCCGAGCAGTACATCTTCTTTCATCTCTTACTTAATTTTTTTTTTTGCGGAGACATCTCTTACTTAATTTGAGTTAAATGCATTTCCTTAAATGAAAGTATCGGACGGGACCTTTTGTTGAGTTTGATATAAGGTCTTTCACTAAAATACTCGAGTTCTTTTTTATGAAACAATATTTTATTATTATCTTATGTAAATATCTCATGAATATTCAGTTTGATTTAAATTTTAATACATAATGTCCGAGTATCAACGTAAAACCCAAGTTTTATTGGTTTGTGATTTCATCGACTAGCATCTGCTATCCTGTCGTTTAAGAATATATGATTGATTGACTATCTAGCTTGACTCTTTACTATTTGAATAAAAAATTTAGTTAATCGAACATTTTTTAAACTGCGAAATTGTATGCAGAACCCCCGACCAAACCAAGTTGATTTTCTGGCTCCATGTAATAACTGCAATTAAAATGAGATTACCTACAGAGTTTTCGAGTTTAATTAATTTTTAAGCCTACATGCGAGGACGCATCTGCCACTTTGTGTTTTGATAGATAAAAGTTGAGCCACTACATGCCATATTAGTGTTATTAATTTGTTTGTGACCTCAGATAGTACACAGCAATATAATATTGCTTAAGGACTAAGAAAATTATGTTTTTTTTATAAGTAAAAGATTTTAGGGTAAATTACATCTGGCCCCCTCGGGTTTGGTGTATTTAACGCTCACACCCCTATTATTCGCAAATCGATTAAAAAACCCTTCCTGTTTAGAAAAATTATACGATTCAGCCCCTCACGCCGGAATCGGAGTATTTCTCCGGCGAGGAGGCAAGGAAAATGACCAAAATGCCCTTATACTAAAAAACAAAAAAAAATCATCTCTCCTCCTTCTTCCCCCTCTCTTCTCTTTCTCTGTCTTTCCCCTCTTTTCTATTGATTTTTTGTCATCTTCTTCTTCCCTTCTACAAAACAAATCCAATAACAGATTATAACCAATTAACCATAGCATCAAAATCAAAAATCTCACCAAGCTCAAAATCTTCTTCCTCCCTCTTCACGAGTTGCCACCGAGAAAATCAACAAATTGACAATCAACCACCGAGACATGAGTTGCCGAAGATCTCCCCGAAAATCCCATCAAAATCCACCAAAAATCCCATCAAAATCCAATAACATATTATAACCAAACCATCAAAATCAAAAATTCCACCAAGCTCAAAATCTTCTTCCTCCCTCTTCATGAGTTGCCACCGAAAAAATCAACAAATCGAAAATCAAAACCACCGAGACATGAGTTGCCGAAGATCTCCCCGAACGACGTTCGTCACGACCACCCTCCCTCGATGTCGATGCCGCCAGCCACCCTCCCAGCCAACCAATCGGAGCTACTTCTTACCTCCCCAACCTCACCTACCTAAACCTGACAGCCGACCATCGGGAGCACCAGAACTCGACGAACTTAACGGTCACAAGTGGCCGAACAACGTCGTAGACACAGAACCGGAGAAGAAGAGGAGGAGGACTGGAGAAGCTTCCGGTGAGGAGGAGAGAGCCACAACTCCAACGAACGTGGAAGTGGATGTAGTAAAGGACAAGGGAGGATAGCTCGTTAGGGGACTCGGGAGGACAGCTCGTCGGGGACTCGGGAGGATAGCTCATCGGGGATTCGGGAGGACAGCTCGTCGGGGACTTGGGAGGACAGCTCATCGGGGACTCAGGCGGAGCAGCTTGTTACGTTCTTGATTATTAGAAAGGAAGAAGGAGAAGAACAGAGCAAAGGATGCCGGTCACGGAGCAGCAAGGGTGGCGACGTCGGTGTCTTGTTTGGGGTAGGGAAATCAAATTAGGTATTTATGTTTTGGGTTATGTGTAATTGGGGATTTAGGGATCTGATCTTGGAATGGTTATGAAATTGGGGATTTAGGAATCTCATCTAATCTGATGTTGTAATTGGGTTTCGATGTCAAATAGTTATGAAGCTCTCATGGTCATAGTTTATTTTGGAATTGTTACAAAGACAATAACTATTAATAGTTTAATTCTCATCGCTTACCCACGAATAAAAAGTTTAATACATCGAAACATTACTCTTGAGTTCTTACAGATTGATTTAGCCATGAGGAGGAGGAGGAGGAAGAGGAAGAGGAAGAGGAAGAGGAAGAGAAAGAGGAAGAGGAAGGAGGAGAGAGAGTTTTTTTTTTGTTTTTTAGTATAAGGACATTTTGGTCATTTCTTCTGGTTCCTCACCGAAGAAATACTCCGATTCCGGCGTAAGGGGCTAAATCGTATAATTTTTCTAAACAGGAAGGGTTTTTTAATCGATTTGTGAATAACAGGGGTGTGAGCGTTAAATACACCAAACCCGAGGGGGCCAGATGTAATTTACCCAAGATTTTATTACCCACCAAAGAAATTACACTAAAGGTGCACAAAGTGCACTACACCAAAAGCGTGAAAGACAAACGCCTAAGTCACACCAAAAGTGTCGAAAGACCCAAACGCCTAAAGATTACACCAAAGGTGCGCAAGCGCACTATATCTAAACAACGCCTAGAGCCCAATGCGACCCAGCCCACACTGCCAAAAGATGGATCAAAATGAACCACGTGTCGCCTCCTTAAACTGTTGGATGATCTCAGAGGGATCGCCCTCCCAAAAGCATCCGAGTCTTTGCGCCAAATCCCATGCCTCGACAGCCTGCTCCTCCAGCCGAGCATCATTTATATCCGGGGGCTCAGGGCTTGCCTTCTCCAAAGCTCGAGCAGGAGAAGCTACCTTAATCTTATGCTCGAGTCTCCGCGTTAGAGCAAACACTTTGTACGTGAGTTTTCGAGACCTCGAGCTTGATCTCGTTGGCACCACACATTTTCCTTTGCCTCTGGACTCCGCCATAGCTTGAATTTCAGTCTCAAGCGAAACAGGTAAAGCACCTACTTCATGAGCAGACTGTTCAATACCAGCAATAACATTTGTAACGACCTTAGGAACGTCCTCCTCCGAAACACATTCTAATGCATCCACAACACTCTTTTTGACATCACTCTCCTGCATCTTTGTCGAATGGATCCCCACCTCAAGATCTACCAAAATAGCAACAGGAGTATCCACCAACGCCAAGTTACTAAGAACTTCACCACAACCTCCTCCCACATTTGAGACAACCTCCTCTAGGGAGCAAGCTATATCGACAGCGACATCCTCCCTGACAACATCATCCACCCTGTCTAACTGCTTCCCACCAACACTGCCACTTGGCAAAGATATTTGAACCACACTCAGATCTTTGCCGACACCTACCAAAGAAAATTATGCTCTTGTTGGAATAGTTTTTTAATTTTGAAAAATCAGATAAACTTTGTATTAATTGATCCAATTGACCAGAGTTAAAAGCGTTTATTGACAATTTTGACCAGTTTCAAAAGTATTCTCAATCTAGTATCAACCTAGAGTTGGAGCAAATTGATTGGACACATTTCCCATTTTTTCGATATTTTTTTGTCCGATTGCCAAATTTTGAATTCTGAATTGCAATCCGATATTTTTTTTTCTCAGATCACATTTTTTTCATAAATTCAGTTAATGGACTAGGTCAGCGCCAGTTCATGGCATTCTCATAGCCCACGTCAATATTTTTAGTCTTAAAAAAAACATTTACCTCGTTGCTCTAAGTTTTAGTTGGGTGTCGCGGTCAATGGTTGGGAGGAGGAGCACTGTTGAACACGCGGGAACAAAGGCCCAAAAGTCTCGTCTCCACACGAATGGACACGGGCTTCTCAATTCTCTCTCCTTTTCTCTTTTTTACTTGATTTTTGCCATTTTAGTTGTTGGATCCACTTATCAACGATCAAATCAAGATACAACTCATATATTTCTTTTATACTACATAGTCTAATTTTAAATTCTATTATATTTGAATAATTCAAATTTAATTGAATGAAATTTTTGGATCCAAAATTTCTTGATTAATCTAAAGTATGATCTACAGGTAAAGTTTGTACTTGTCATCAGGGTTTTAAAAAAAGTGATCCGACCGGTCGGATCACGAATTACAACCAATACCATTTCGTTTTATTCAACAAAATGACCATCTTGCGAACCGTCCAAATTTTGGTCGAATCAGACAGTTCGTCCGAAAAGTCAAGTCAGACTGGACAGTTGACCAAAAAATATTTATTTTTTAAATCATTTTATCTTCAAATCGAGATTATCCGCTAAAATGGATACTTTATTTGGTATGTTTATATGTTATTTTTTAATCTATTATGTTATTATTAGTTTATTACATAAATTAATTACTTATATACCTATATATATCAAAAACATATAAAAATAGAAGGAAAAAGTTTTCCGGTCTGACAGACGTTCTGACTGGTCAAACTGGTCGACACGAAGGACGGACCAATTTTCGGGTCAAGCCTCAGATCGTTTTTTAAAACCTTGCTTGTAATACGAATTCGATTTTATTTTTCAGCATGGAAAAGTAACAGATGAATAGTTCACGTTTGTCAACCAAATCGACGAGGTCTCACACCATTTATAGGATGGACTTGTCACACCACGCATGGTCCATAATAATTCACAGAATAAAAAACCACCACTTTTAAACATTCAATTCACAACTCACGGGATATAGCACATGTCAACAATATTGGGCCACAGAACATTGATGAACCTTTTTGACACCACTGAATTTGTATTGTATCACAAGTACTCAAACTTCCCGTGCACATTTTATTTCCAGATTATTTTATTTTGAATTATCTAAAAAAAAAATATTAGTCTATTGGGTCATCGGCTTCCATATCATCAGCCTACCCACATATTTCACCTTCCAATATTAAGTAGACATCAACTCTCATAAATGGTATTATGACTTTGCAAAAAATTTTATTTTCGAAAAAAAAGTTAATCAAAGTATGGTCTATCATTTCGATATGATATCAAATTTGATAAATCAAGTTTTTTTTACACAATCCATATTTCATGTTTCATCGTGCAAATATGTTTTTGAATTGTGCATGTAGATTCTAACGATTAGGAATAAAAAATGTACGTAATTGAGTGATTGTTGTTGATTTATTTTTTTTTTTTTGCAAGTTAAAGTTTTATTTTCCTTGTAAGATAGGTAATTGGCCAATAAAGGTATGATTTTATTCGTTTCCCTCCTTTTCATGTTGCAACTAAAGGAGCTTCGGAGACCGACAAAGGAAAGGAAGGAAAGAAGGAAGTAAAGTGGAACAAGAATCTCCAACGCGTTTTTGTTCCATGTTTGGTTCTGTAATAGGAACACAAGGAACATGTTTCAATCTTACAAGAAGATTTCACGTAGATGGTAAAACTGGAAATTTATTTATTTATTTGATTTGGTTTGTAAGGATCAGTCACACTCACGTGTACAGAACTTTGCGTCCACTCTCTATTACTTGGTCAATGGTCCCTCTATTCCATTTATATTTTTACTGCCCACCCCCAACCCACCCCAGCCCACCGCACCCAAATTCACATAATAACAAGGACAAGAGGCAACCATCCAATTGTCCATCATCAATGTTTTAAAAGTCGTGATTCGAAGGACGTTTGAATAATCGTCGTGATTCGATCATCGTCGTGATCCATAATCAAATCCCAATTATTTTTCACATAAATATGAATGGTATAGTTCAACCAATTAGCTCATTTGATTGGACCGATCTAACCAAATAAATATATTTTTAAAAAAATACATAACTTGTGAAAATAAATAGAATTTGGGTGCAGAATGTTTTTTTCTTTATCGTCAATATTGTCAATTCAGATGTACACGTTCGAGCGTAATTAATTTAAATCGAGTAATCTTACATGCAATACTCGGAGATCAAATCCAAAATATTAAGCAATGAAGTCACTGTCATGTGTTAAACATGAAGCGGAAACACCAAAAGCGTGAAGTAGAACATTTCAGCTGGAGAAGATTGGAAACCTTCGGTTGCTTGCAGTACAAAATACAAACTACAAATGCAGAGTGGTTAAGCAGACAACTGAGAGCCTTTTTCACTGTCTAAAGTTGGTAGGTTGCAAGCAATTGAAGAGAGTCGTTTATCGTTTAATTTATTGTTAATTCCACGAGAGGCACGTGAAAACCATTGATTCAATGCGTGGAAGTTAACTGATCAAGACAAGCATTAACATATCGTTTCAAGCATAAACAAATACTCCGATCAAAACAACAAAATTATTTTAGAACTCACTAACATTTAATACTTGCTGAAAAAACCTTTGTTATCATCTAAAAATTCTATCAAATTCGAAATTAAATTAGTCGATATTGTTAATAAATGTGTATCATGAAAAATAACTAACAATTTTAATCCCCACTAACCAAGAACCATAAATGTCCGGTCGATGACAAGAGCAAGATACGCGACAGACAAAGTCCAGAGATGTCCTAAAGCAAAATAGATCTCAGCCCTTTGTTCCTACACGCTCATGTGAGCATAGAATTAAAGCACAAAGCTTATTAAATCAATGGAAGCAATGAAACATAAGGGTTCCTCATTGGAGGGTCCAAGGTTATTTCCACAAGTACAGAAGTGACTTAAAACAAGGGATAGAATCATAGAACAAAAGAATATTGAAACTGATCATGTCAGAAATAATGTATTAGTGCTAAGCAACCACAGCTACAAAATGGCTAAAACTTGCAAAAATTTATTAATTGTGCTTGCAAGAATACTTTCTTATGATAGAACATGTATACTATAAACAATGAAATAAAATTTTCTGGCCTAATCGGTTGCTAGGTAGTCGTCTACTTTAGCTGGATCCTTTTACAAGTCCTTGCATCATGTCAAAATCCCAGAAAATGGGGAAGCTTTCATAAGGTTTCTTCATAACATGTGCAAAACGGACCGTTGAGTTAAATGAGAATCTGAAGCTACCCGAGTGGCAATTGCTATGAGTTGGGCTCCCGCGAAAAAGCTGCCATAAGCTTTTCCTTTGTCAGCTGCTCGGGCCCTTCAGACTTGACCACGAATGTATGGAACATGGTGCCATTTGCTGCAGCAAGCTTTGAATCAACTATGTTGACCTGTGCTTTTTTGAATGCTTGGATCACTTTCGATGTCGGATGCGAGTCCAGAGGGCAACTCACTCTCACTATAACCTCGTCATGGGATGCTTCGACGTCAACAACCACGGACTGGTTTTGATCTTCACCCTTGAAACTAGGGTCTCCTACTGAGGCATCATGTGAACAACTCCCGGATTTTTCCTTTTCTGCTTCCATCACCTTGAGCTTTGCTTGAAGCTCGTTGATATAAGCAATA
Source organism: Hypericum perforatum (assembly GCA_012979155.1). Lineage (NCBI taxonomy): Eukaryota > Viridiplantae > Streptophyta > Magnoliopsida > Malpighiales > Hypericaceae > Hypericum > Hypericum perforatum. The sequence continues at coordinate 67,636 of SOPF01027882.1, forward strand.
GCATCTCCCAACAAAGAAGCCTTATCCATCTTAGAAATGTTGGGGACAACAGCCCGTAAAGCATAAAACCGCTGGTTCAACTTCTCCCTTCTCTGCCTCTCAGCCTCAACATGATTGAGTGGTTCGTCTCTTCCATTTGCTGGCTTCCTGCCCCGTTTACGTGGCTTCTGATCAGTTATCCCCTGCTGATCTTCCTTGCATGAAGCTTCAATATCTGAATGCTCAGATTCGGCACCAATTGGTCGAGTTATAACAGAAGGCCCCGAAGTCCCCCCTGAAAAATCAATTTGCATTTGCACATGCTTTTGGGGCTGGTAATGGTTTAGCCGAAACTCATCCCTTAGCCCATTGGCAACCTCTTGAACGTTACTAACTATGGATTTTGAACCACAAACCTCCTTTGGAATCCCCTGCTTGAAACCAAAACTTTGTGGCTTTGAAACATGAAGGCCATTTCGCAAGCCTTGAAAAGAGAGTCTGGTGCCATTTTGGTAGACATCCAAAGAAGGCTTCTCACCCATTTTCCTAATGGCAAGTTTCTCCCGGCTACCATGTCCATGACCAAAACCATGACCATACGATGAGCTGTTCAACTCCTGCCCAAAACTCTTGTGAGCTCCTTCAACCCTCTCCGCGATCCCAAGGCCAGTAAATCGGCCATTCTCATCTTTCTTATTATTCACCACCATCGAGGCAGCTGCCACTGGTACTTCCTTTTGCCTAGTAACCGAGCCATGAGTCGAAAACAATGTTCTTATGGATTGAACCATCCGAACACTCTCTGGAACGGATCTCACGGAACCCAACTCAACAACTCCGGAATCAGTTGCAACCAACACAATGGTCTGCATTCCAGCAGACCTGGAAAGGAACGACCGCACACAGTAATCAGATCCAGATTTCAATGCATCAGAGATCCATACATGCTTCCCCGACGCGAAACACGTTCCTGGTCCACCCTCCCCCCGGGGGAAGGAAAAATACATAGAAGCCAGAAAGAACAT